>CAXARU010000079.1:0-163000 GCA_963971365.1 Lasioglossum villosulum
GTTTCTGCATGTGATTCGATGTTTCTGCGCAAATTTCGAACGATTGGCCGATCTGCACCGTTTCTGCACATGAAAGTACGATTCGGTTAAGAAAATAAATTGTAGTCAGAGGTGTGCGGTCGTCTCCTTGAATTCTGTCATAACTATTCGGAGCAAAAAATAGTCTGGATTATAATGCGTTTCTGCATGTGATTCGATGTTTCTGCGCAAATTTCGAACGATTGGCCGATCTGCACCGTTTCTGCACATGAAAGTACGATTCGGTTAAGAAAATAAATTGTAGTCAGAGATGTGCGGTCGTCTGCTTGAATTCTGTCATAACTATTCGGAGCAAAAAATAGTCTGGATTATAACGCGTTTCTGCATGTGATTCGATGTTTCTGCGCAAATTTCGAACGATTGGCCGATCTGCACCGTTTCTGCACATGAAAGTAAGATTCGGTTAAGAAAATAAATTGTAGTCAGAGGTGTGCGGTCGTCTCCTTGAATTCTGCCATAACTATTCGGAGCAAAAAATAGTCTGGATTATAATGCGTTTCTGCATGTGATTCGATGTTTCTGCGCAAATTTCGAACGATTGGCCGACCTGCACCGTTTCTGCACATGAAAGTGCGATTCGGTTAAGTAAATAAATTGTAGTCAGAGATGTGCGGTCGTCTGCTTGAATTCTGCCATAACTATTCGGAGCAAAAAATAGTCTGGATTATAATGCGTTTCTGCATGTGATTCGATGTTTCTGCGCAAATTTCGAACGATTGGCCGACCTGCACCGTTTCTGCACATGAAAGTGCGATTCGGTTAAGTAAATAAATTGTAGTCAGAGATGTGCGGTCGTCTGCTTGAATTCTGTCATAACTATTCGGAGCATAAAATAGTCTGGATTATAATGCGTTTCTGCATGTGATTCGATGTTTCTGCGCAAATTTCGAACGATTGGCCGACCTGCACCGTTTCTGCACATGAAAGTGCGATTCGGTTAAGTAAATAAATTGTAGTCAGAGATGTGCGGTCGTCTGCTTGAATTCTGTCATAACTATTCGGAGCATAAAATAGTCTGGATTATAATGCGTTTCTGCATGTGATTCGATGTTTCTGCGCAAATTTCGAACGATTGGCCGATCTTCACCGTTTCTGCACATGAAAGTACGATTCGGTTAAGAAAATAAATTGTAGTCAGAGATGTGCGGTCGTCTGCTTGAATTCTGTCATAACTATTCGGAGCAAAAAATAGTCTGGATTATAACGCGTTGCTGCATGTGATTCGATGTTTCTGCGCAAATTTCGAACGATTGGCCGATCTGCACCGTTTCTGCACATGAAAGTGCGATTCGGTTAAGTAAATAAATTGTAGTCAGAGATGTGCGGTCGTCTGCTTGAATTCTGTCATAACTATTCGGAGCATAAAATAGTCTGGATTATAATGCGTTTCTGCATGTGATTCGATGTTTCTGCGCAAATTTCGAACGATTGGCCGATCTGCACCGTTTCTGCACATGAAAGTACGATTCGGTTAAGAAAATAAATTGTAGTCAGAGATGTGCGGTCGTCTGCTTGAATTCTGTCATAACTATCCGGAGCAAAAAATAGTCTGGATTATAACGCGTTGCTGCATGTGATTCGATGTTTCTGCGCAAATTTCGAACGATTGGCCGATCTGCACCGTTTCTGCACATGAAAGTACGATTCGGTTAAGAAAATAAATTGTAGTCAGAGGTGTGCGGTCGTCTCCTTGAATTCTGCCATAACTATTCGGAGCAAAAAATAGTCTGGATTATAATGCGTTTCTGCATGTGATTCGATGTTTCTGCGCAAATTTCGAACGATTGGCCGACCTGCACCGTTTCTGCACATGAAAGTGCGATTCGGTTAAGTAAATAAATTGTAGTCAGAGATGTGCGGTCGTCTGCTTGAATTCTGTCATAACTATTCGGAGCAAAAAATAGTCTGGATTATAACGCGTTTCTGCATGTGATTCGATGTTTCTGCGCAAATTTCGAACGATTGGCCGACCTGCACCGTTTCTGCACATGAAAGTGCGATTCGGTTAAGTAAATAAATTGTAGTCAGAGATGTGCGGTCGTCTGCTTGAATTCTGTCATAACTATTCGGAGCATAAAATAGTCTGGATTATAATGCGTTTCTGCATGTGATTCGATGCTTCTGCGCAAATTTCGAACGATTGGCCGATCTTCACCGTTTCTGCACATGAAAGTACGATTCGGTTAAGAAAATAAATTGTAGTCAGAGATGTGCGGTCGTCTGCTTGAATTCTGTCATAACTATTCGGAGCAAAAAATAGTCTGGATTATAACGCGTTGCTGCATGTGATTCGATGTTTCTGCGCAAATTTCGAACGATTGGCCGATCTGCACCGTTTCTGCACATGAAAGTGCGATTCGGTTAAGTAAATAAATTGTAGTCAGAGATGTGCGGTCGTCTGCTTGAATTCTGTCATAACTATTCGGAGCATAAAATAGTCTGGATTATAATGCGTTTCTGCATGTGATTCGATGTTTCTGCGCAAATTTCGAACGATTGGCCGATCTGCACCGTTTCTGCACATGAAAGTACGATTCGGTTAAGAAAATAAATTGTAGTCAGAGATGTGCGGTCGTCTGCTTGAATTCTGTCATAACTATCCGGAGCAAAAAATAGTCTGGATTATAACGCGTTGCTGCATGTGATTCGATGTTTCTGCGCAAATTTCGAACGATTGGCCGATCTGCACCGTTTCTGCACATGAAAGTACGATTCGGTTAAGAAAATAAATTGTAGTCAGAGGTGTGCGGTCGTCTCCTTGAATTCTGCCATAACTATTCGGAGCAAAAAATAGTCTGGATTATAATGCGTTTCTGCATGTGATTCGATGTTTCTGCGCAAATTTCGAACGATTGGCCGACCTGCACCGTTTCTGCACATGAAAGTGCGATTCGGTTAAGTAAATAAATTGTAGTCAGAGATGTGCGGTCGTCTGCTTGAATTCTGTCATAACTATTCGGAGCAAAAAATAGTCTGGATTATAACGCGTTTCTGCATGTGATTCGATGTTTCTGCGCAAATTTCGAACGATTGGCCGATCTGCACCGTTTCTGCACATGAAAGTACGATTCGGTTAAGAAAATAAATTGTAGTCAGAGGTGTGCGGTCGTCTCCTTGAATTCTGTCATAACTATTCGGAGCAAAAAATAGTCTGGATTATAATGCGTTTCTGCATGTGATTCGATGTTTCTGCGCAAATTTCGAACGATTGGCCGATCTGCACCGTTTCTGCACATGAAAGTACGATTCGGTTAAGAAAATAAATTGTAGTCAGAGGTGTGCGGTCGTCTGCTTGAATTCTGTCATAACTATTCGGAGCAGAAAATAGTCTGGATTATAACGCGTTTCTGCATGTGATTCGATGTTTCTGCGCAAATTTCGAACGATTGGCCGACCTGCACCGTTTCTGCACATGAAAGTGCGATTCGGTTAAGTAAATAAATTGTAGTCAGAGATGTGCGGTCGTCTGCTTGAATTCTGTCATAACTATTCGGAGCATAAAATAGTCTGGATTATAATGCGTTTCTGCATGTGATTCGATGCTTCTGCGCAAATTTCGAACGATTGGCCGATCTTCACCGTTTCTGCACATGAAAGTACGATTCGGTTAAGAAAATAAATTGTAGTCAGAGATGTGCGGTCGTCTGCTTGAATTCTGTCATAACTATTCGGAGCAAAAAATAGTCTGGATTATAACGCGTTGCTGCATGTGATTCGATGTTTCTGCGCAAATTTCGAACGATTGGCCGATCTGCACCGTTTCTGCACATGAAAGTGCGATTCGGTTAAGTAAATAAATTGTAGTCAGAGATGTGCGGTCGTCTGCTTGAATTCTGTCATAACTATTCGGAGCATAAAATAGTCTGGATTATAATGCGTTTCTGCATGTGATTCGATGTTTCTGCGCAAATTTCGAACGATTGGCCGATCTGCACCGTTTCTGCACATGAAAGTACGATTCGGTTAAGAAAATAAATTGTAGTCAGAGATGTGCGGTCGTCTGCTTGAATTCTGTCATAACTATCCGGAGCAAAAAATAGTCTGGATTATAACGCGTTGCTGCATGTGATTCGATGTTTCTGCGCAAATTTCGAACGATTGGCCGATCTGCACCGTTTCTGCACATGAAAGTACGATTCGGTTAAGAAAATAAATTGTAGTCAGAGGTGTGCGGTCGTCTCCTTGAATTCTGCCATAACTATTCGGAGCAAAAAATAGTCTGGATTATAATGCGTTTCTGCATGTGATTCGATGTTTCTGCGCAAATTTCGAACGATTGGCCGACCTGCACCGTTTCTGCACATGAAAGTGCGATTCGGTTAAGTAAATAAATTGTAGTCAGAGATGTGCGGTCGTCTGCTTGAATTCTGTCATAACTATTCGGAGCAAAAAATAGTCTGGATTATAACGCGTTTCTGCATGTGATTCGATGTTTCTGCGCAAATTTCGAACGATTGGCCGATCTGCACCGTTTCTGCACATGAAAGTACGATTCGGTTAAGAAAATAAATTGTAGTCAGAGGTGTGCGGTCGTCTCCTTGAATTCTGTCATAACTATTCGGAGCAAAAAATAGTCTGGATTATAATGCGTTTCTGCATGTGATTCGATGTTTCTGCGCAAATTTCGAACGATTGGCCGATCTGCACCGTTTCTGCACATGAAAGTACGATTCGGTTAAGAAAATAAATTGTAGTCAGAGGTGTGCGGTCGTCTGCTTGAATTCTGTCATAACTATTCGGAGCAGAAAATAGTCTGGATTATAACGCGTTTCTGCATGTGATTCGATGTTTCTGCGCAAATTTCGAACGATTGGCCGATCTGCACCGTTTCTGCACATGAAAGTACGATTCGGTTAAGAAAATAAATTGTAGTCAGAGACGTGCGGTCGTCTGCTTGAATTCTGTCATACCTATTCGGAGCAAAAATTAGTCTGGATTATAATGCGTTTCTGCATGTGATTCGATGTTTCTGCGCAAATTTCGAACGATTGGCCGATCTGCACCGTTTCTGCACATGAAAGTACGATTCTGTTAAGAAAATAAATTGTAGTCAGAGATGTGCGGTCGTCTGCTTGAATTCTGTCATAACTATTCGGAGCAAAAAATAGTCTGGATTATAACGCGTTTCTGCATGTGATTCGATGTTTCTGCGCAAATTTCGAACGATTGGCCGATCTGCACCGTTTCTGCACATGAAACTACGATTCGGTTAAGAAAATAAATTGTAGTCAGAGACGTGCGGTCGTCTGCTTGAATTCTGTCATAACTATTCGGAGCAAAAATTAGTCTGGATTATAATGCGTTTCTGCATGTGATTCGATGTTTCTGCGCAAATTTCGAACGATTGGCCGACCTGCACCGTTTCTGCACATGAAAGTGCGATTCGGTTAAGTAAATAAATTGTAGTCAGAGATGTGCGGTCGTCTGCTTGAATTCTGTCATAACTATTCGGAGCAAAAAATAGTCTGGATTATAACGCGTTTCTGCATGTGATTCGATGTTTCTGCGCAAATTTCGAACGATTGGCCGATCTGCACCGTTTCTGCACATGAAAGTGCGATTCGGTTAAGTAAATAAATTGTAGTCAGAGATGTGCGGTCGTCTGCTTGAATTCTGTCATAACTATTCGGAGCAAAAAATAGTCTGGATTATAACGCGTTTCTGCATGTGATTCGATGTTTCTGCGCAAATTTCGAACGATTGGCCGATCTGCACCGTTTCTGCACATGAAAGTACGATTCGGTTAAGAAAATAAATTGTAGTCAGAGGTGTGCGGTCGTCTCCTTGAATTCTGTCATAACTATTCGGAGCAAAAAATAGTCTGGATTATAATGCGTTTCTGCATGTGATTCGATGTTTCTGCGCAAATTTCGAACGATTGGCCGATCTGCACCGTTTCTGCACATGAAAGTACGATTCGGTTAAGAAAATAAATTGTAGTCAGAGGTGTGCGGTCGTCTGCTTGAATTCTGTCATAACTATTCGGAGCAGAAAATAGTCTGGATTATAACGCGTTTCTGCATGTGATTCGATGTTTCTGCGCAAATTTCGAACGATTGGCCGACCTGCACCGTTTCTGCACATGAAAGTGCGATTCGGTTAAGTAAATAAATTGTAGTCAGAGATGTGCGGTCGTCTGCTTGAATTCTGTCATAACTATTCGGAGCATAAAATAGTCTGGATTATAATGCGTTTCTGCATGTGATTCGATGCTTCTGCGCAAATTTCGAACGATTGGCCGATCTTCACCGTTTCTGCACATGAAAGTACGATTCGGTTAAGAAAATAAATTGTAGTCAGAGATGTGCGGTCGTCTGCTTGAATTCTGTCATAACTATTCGGAGCAAAAAATAGTCTGGATTATAACGCGTTGCTGCATGTGATTCGATGTTTCTGCGCAAATTTCGAACGATTGGCCGATCTGCACCGTTTCTGCACATGAAAGTGCGATTCGGTTAAGTAAATAAATTGTAGTCAGAGATGTGCGGTCGTCTGCTTGAATTCTGTCATAACTATTCGGAGCATAAAATAGTCTGGATTATAATGCGTTTCTGCATGTGATTCGATGTTTCTGCGCAAATTTCGAACGATTGGCCGATCTGCACCGTTTCTGCACATGAAAGTACGATTCGGTTAAGAAAATAAATTGTAGTCAGAGATGTGCGGTCGTCTGCTTGAATTCTGTCATAACTATCCGGAGCAAAAAATAGTCTGGATTATAACGCGTTGCTGCATGTGATTCGATGTTTCTGCGCAAATTTCGAACGATTGGCCGATCTGCACCGTTTCTGCACATGAAAGTACGATTCGGTTAAGAAAATAAATTGTAGTCAGAGGTGTGCGGTCGTCTCCTTGAATTCTGCCATAACTATTCGGAGCAAAAAATAGTCTGGATTATAATGCGTTTCTGCATGTGATTCGATGTTTCTGCGCAAATTTCGAACGATTGGCCGACCTGCACCGTTTCTGCACATGAAAGTGCGATTCGGTTAAGTAAATAAATTGTAGTCAGAGATGTGCGGTCGTCTGCTTGAATTCTGTCATAACTATTCGGAGCAAAAAATAGTCTGGATTATAACGCGTTTCTGCATGTGATTCGATGTTTCTGCGCAAATTTCGAACGATTGGCCGATCTGCACCGTTTCTGCACATGAAAGTACGATTCGGTTAAGAAAATAAATTGTAGTCAGAGGTGTGCGGTCGTCTCCTTGAATTCTGTCATAACTATTCGGAGCAAAAAATAGTCTGGATTATAATGCGTTTCTGCATGTGATTCGATGTTTCTGCGCAAATTTCGAACGATTGGCCGATCTGCACCGTTTCTGCACATGAAAGTACGATTCGGTTAAGAAAATAAATTGTAGTCAGAGGTGTGCGGTCGTCTGCTTGAATTCTGTCATAACTATTCGGAGCAGAAAATAGTCTGGATTATAACGCGTTTCTGCATGTGATTCGATGTTTCTGCGCAAATTTCGAACGATTGGCCGATCTGCACCGTTTCTGCACATGAAAGTACGATTCGGTTAAGAAAATAAATTGTAGTCAGAGACGTGCGGTCGTCTGCTTGAATTCTGTCATACCTATTCGGAGCAAAAATTAGTCTGGATTATAATGCGTTTCTGCATGTGATTCGATGTTTCTGCGCAAATTTCGAACGATTGGCCGATCTGCACCGTTTCTGCACATGAAAGTACGATTCTGTTAAGAAAATAAATTGTAGTCAGAGATGTGCGGTCGTCTGCTTGAATTCTGTCATAACTATTCGGAGCAAAAAATAGTCTGGATTATAACGCGTTTCTGCATGTGATTCGATGTTTCTGCGCAAATTTCGAACGATTGGCCGATCTGCACCGTTTCTGCACATGAAACTACGATTCGGTTAAGAAAATAAATTGTAGTCAGAGACGTGCGGTCGTCTGCTTGAATTCTGTCATAACTATTCGGAGCAAAAATTAGTCTGGATTATAATGCGTTTCTGCATGTGATTCGATGTTTCTGCGCAAATTTCGAACGATTGGCCGACCTGCACCGTTTCTGCACATGAAAGTGCGATTCGGTTAAGTAAATAAATTGTAGTCAGAGATGTGCGGTCGTCTGCTTGAATTCTGTCATAACTATTCGGAGCAAAAAATAGTCTGGATTATAACGCGTTTCTGCATGTGATTCGATGTTTCTGCGCAAATTTCGAACGATTGGCCGATCTGCACCGTTTCTGCACATGAAAGTACGATTCGGTTAAGAAAATAAATTGTAGTCAGAGATGTGCGGTCGTCTGCTTGAATTCTGTCATAACTATTCGGAGCAAAAAATAGTCTGGATTATAACGCGTTTCTGCATGTGATTCGATGTTTCTGCGCAAATTTCGAACGATTGGCCGATCTGCACCGTTTCTGCACATGAAAGTACGATTCGGTTAAGAAAATAAATTGTAGTCAGAGGTGTGCGGTCGTCTGCTTGAATTCTGTCATAACTATTCGGAGCAGAAAATAGTCTGGATTATAACGCGTTTCTGCATGTGATTCGATGTTTCTGCGCAAATTTCGAACGATTGGCCGATCTGCACCGTTTCTGCACATGAAAGTACGATTCGGTTAAGAAAATAAATTGTAGTCAGAGATGTGCGGTCGTCTGCTTGAATTCTGTCATAACTATTCGGAGCATAAAATAGTCTGGATTATAACGCGTTTCTGCATGTGATTCGATGTTTCTGCGCAAATTTCGAACGATTGGCCGATCTTCACCGTTTCTGCACATGAAAGTACGATTCGGTTAAGAAAATAAATTGTAGTCAGAGATGTGCGGTCATCTGCTTGAATTCTGTCATAACTATTCGGAGCAAAAAATAGTCTGGATTATAATGCGTTTCTGCATGTGATTCGATGTTTCTGCGCAAATTTCGAACGATTGGCCGACCTGCACCGTTTCTGCACATGAAAGTACGATTCGGTTAAGAAAATAAATTGTAGTCAGAGATGTGCGGTCGTCTGCTTGAATTCTGTCATAACTATTCGGAGCATAAAATAGTCTGGATTATAACACGTTTCTGCATGTGATTCGATGTTTCTGCGCAAATTTCGAACGAATGGCCGATCTTCACCGTTTCTGCACATGAAAGTACGATTCGTTTAAGAAAATAAATTGTAGTCAGAGATGTGCGGTCGTCTGCTTGAATTCTGTCATAACTATTCGGAGCAAAAAATAGTCTGGATTATAACGCGTTGCTGCATGTGATTCGATGTTTCTGCGCAAATTTCGAACGATTGGCCGATCTGCACCGTTTCTGCACATGAAAGTACGATTCGGTTAAGAAAATAAATTGTAGTCAGAGGTGTGCGGTCGTCTCCTTGAATTCTGCCATAACTATTCGGAGCAAAAAATAGTCTGGATTATAATGCGTTTCTGCATGTGATTCGATGTTTCTGCGCAAATTTCGAACGATTAGCCGACCTGCACCGTTTCTGCACATGAAAGTACGATTCGGTTAAGTAAATAAATTGTAGTCAGAGATGTGCGGTCGTCTGCTTGAATTCTGTCATAACTATCCGGAGCAAAAAATAGTCTGGATTATAACGCGTTTCTGCATGTGATTCGATGTTTCTGCGCAAATTTCGAACGATTGGCCGATCTGCACCGTTTCTGCACATGAAAGTACGATTCGGTTAAGAAAATAAATTGTAGTCAGAGGTGTGCGGTCGTCTCCTTGAATTCTGTCATAACTATTCGGAGCAAAAAATAGTCTGGATTATAATGCGTTTCTGCATGTGATTCGATGTTTCTGCGCAAATTTCGAACGATTGGCCGATCTGCACCGTTTCTGCACATGAAAGTGCGATTCGGTTAAGTAAATAAATTGTAGTCAGAGATGTGCGGTCGTCTGCTTGAATTCTGTCATAACTATTCGGAGCATAAAATAGTCTGGATTATAACGCGTTTCTGCATGTGATTCGATGTTTCTGCGCAAATTTCGAACGATTGGCCGATCTTCACCGTTTCTGCACATGAAAGTACGATTCGGTTAAGAAAATAAATTGTAGTCAGAGATGTGCGGTCATCTGCTTGAATTCTGTCATAACTATTCGGAGCAAAAAATAGTCTGGATTATAATGCGTTTCTGCATGTGATTCGATGTTTCTGCGCAAATTTCGAACGATTGGCCGACCTGCACCGTTTCTGCACATGAAAGTACGATTCGGTTAAGAAAATAAATTGTAGTCAGAGATGTGCGGTCGTCTGCTTGAATTCTGTCATATAACTATTCGGAGCAAAAAATAGTCTGGATTATAATGCGTTTCTGCATGTGATTCGATGTTTCTGCGCAAATTTCGAACGATTGGCCGATCTGCACCGTTTCTGCACATGAAAGTACGATTCGGTTAAGAAAATAAGTTGTAGTCAGAGATATGCGGTCGTCTGCTTGAATTCTGTCATAACTATTCGGAGCAAAAAATAGTCTGGATTATAACGCGTTGCTGCATGTGATTCGATGTTTCTGCGCAAATTTCGAACGATTGGCCGATCTGCACCGTTTCTGCACATGAAAGTACGATTCGGTTAAGAAAATAAATTGTAGTCAGAGGTGTGCGGTCGTCTCCTTGAATTCTGCCATAACTATTCGGAGCAAAAAATAGTCTGGATTATAATGCGTTTCTGCACGTGATTCGATGTTTCTGCGCAAATTTCGAACGATTGGCCGACCTGCACCGTTTCTGCACATGAAAGTACGATTCGGTTAAGAAAATAAATTGTAGTCAGAGATGTGCGGTCGTCTGCTTGAATTCTGTCATAACTATTCGGAGCAAAAAATAGTCTGGATTATAACGCGTTTCTTCATGTGATTCGATGTTTCTGCGCAAATCTCGAACGATTGGCCGATCTGTACCGTTTCTGCACATGAAAGTACGATTCGGTTAAGAAAATAAATTGTAGTCAGAGATGTGCGGTCGTCTGCTTGAATTCTGTCATAACTATTCGGAGCAAAAAATAGTCTGGATTATACCGCGTTGCTGCATATGATTCGATGTTTCTGCGCAAATTTCGAACGATTGGCCGATCTTCACCGTTTCTGCACATGAAAGTACGATTCGGTTAAGAAAATAAATTGTAGTCAGAGATGTGCGGTCGTCTGCTTGAATTCTGTCATAACTATTCGGAGCAAAAAATAGTCTGGATTATAATGCGTTTCTGCATGTGATTCGATGTTTCTGCGCAAATTTCGAACGATTGGCCGACCTGCACCGTTTCTGCACATGAAAGTACGATTCGGTTAAGAAAATAAATTGTAGTCAGAGATGTGCGGTCGTCTGCTTGAATTCTGTCATAACTATTCGGAGCAAAAAATAGTCTGGATTATAATGCGTTTCTGCATGTGATTCGATGTTTCTGCGCAAATTTCGAACGAATGGCCGATCTTCACCGTTTCTGCACATGAAAGTACGATTCGTTTAAGAAAATAAATTGTAGTCAGAGATGTGCGGTCGTCTGCTTGAATTCTGTCATAACTATTCGGAGCCAAAAATAGTCTGGATTATAACGCGTTGCTGCATGTGATTCGATGTTTCTGCGCAAATTTCGAACGATTGGCCGATCTGCACCGTTTCTGCACATGAAAGTACGATTCGGTTAAGAAAATAAATTGTAGTCAGAGGTGTGCGGTCGTCTCCTTGAATTCTGCCATAACTATTCGGAGCAAAAAATAGTCTGGATTATAATGCGTTTCTGCATGTGATTCGATGTTTCTGCGCAAATTTCGAACGATTAGCCGACCTGCACCGTTTCTGCACATGAAAGTACGATTCGGTTAAGTAAATAAATTGTAGTCAGAGATGTGCGGTCGTCTGCTTGAATTCTGTCATAACTATCCGGAGCAAAAAATAGTCTGGATTATAACGCGTTTCTGCATGTGATTCGATGTTTCTGCGCAAATTTCGAACGATTGGCCGATCTGCACCGTTTCTGCACATGAAAGTACGATTCGGTTAAGAAAATAAATTGTAGTCAGAGGTGTGCGGTCGTCTCCTTGAATTCTGTCATAACTATTCGGAGCAAAAAATAGTCTGGATTATAATGCGTTTCTGCATGTGATTCGATGTTTCTGCGCAAATTTCGAACGATTGGCCGATCTGCACCGTTTCTGCACATGAAAGTGCGATTCGGTTAAGTAAATAAATTGTAGTCAGAGATGTGCGGTCGTCTGCTTGAATTCTGTCATAACTATTCGGAGCATAAAATAGTCTGGATTATAACGCGTTTCTGCATGTGATTCGATGTTTCTGCGCAAATTTCGAACGATTGGCCGATCTTCACCGTTTCTGCACATGAAAGTACGATTCGGTTAAGAAAATAAATTGTAGTCAGAGATGTGCGGTCATCTGCTTGAATTCTGTCATAACTATTCGGAGCAAAAAATAGTCTGGATTATAATGCGTTTCTGCATGTGATTCGATGTTTCTGCGCAAATTTCGAACGATTGGCCGACCTGCACCGTTTCTGCACATGAAAGTACGATTCGGTTAAGAAAATAAATTGTAGTCAGAGATGTGCGGTCGTCTGCTTGAATTCTGTCATATAACTATTCGGAGCAAAAAATAGTCTGGATTATAATGCGTTTCTGCATGTGATTCGATGTTTCTGCGCAAATTTCGAACGATTGGCCGATCTGCACCGTTTCTGCACATGAAAGTACGATTCGGTTAAGAAAATAAGTTGTAGTCAGAGATATGCGGTCGTCTGCTTGAATTCTGTCATAACTATTCGGAGCAAAAAATAGTCTGGATTATAACGCGTTGCTGCATGTGATTCGATGTTTCTGCGCAAATTTCGAACGATTGGCCGATCTGCACCGTTTCTGCACATGAAAGTACGATTCGGTTAAGAAAATAAATTGTAGTCAGAGGTGTGCGGTCGTCTCCTTGAATTCTGCCATAACTATTCGGAGCAAAAAATAGTCTGGATTATAATGCGTTTCTGCATGTGATTCGATGTTTCTGCGCAAATTTCGAACGATTGGCCGACCTGCACCGTTTCTGCACATGAAAGTACGATTCGGTTAAGAAAATAAATTGTAGTCAGAGGTGTGCGGTCGTCTCCTTGAATTCTGTCATAACTATTCGGAGCAAAAAATAGTCTGGATTATAATGCGTTTCTGCATGTGATTCGATGTTTCTGCGCAAATTTCGAACGATTGGCCGATCTGCACCGTTTCTGCACATGAAAGTACGATTCGGTTAAGAAAATAAATTGTAGTCGGAGATGTGCGGTCGTCTGCTTGAATTCTGTCATAACAATTCGGAGCAAAAAATAGTCTGGATTATACCGCGTTGCTGCATGTGATTCGATGTTTCTGCGCAAATTTCGAACGATTGGCCGATCTTCACCGTTTCTGCACATGAAAGTACGATTCGCTTAAGAAAATAAATTGTAGTCAGAGACGTGCGGTCGTCTGCTTGAATTCTGTCATAACTATTCGGAGCAGAAAATAGTCTGGATTATAACGCGTTTCTGCATGTGATTCGATGTTTCTGCGCAAATTTCGAACGATTGGCCGATCTGCACCGTTTCTGCACATGAAAGTACGATTCGGTTAAGAAAATAAATTGTAGTCAGAGATGTGCGGTTGTCTGCTTGAATTCTGTCATAACTATTCGGAGCAGAAAATAGTCTGGATTATAACGCGTTTCTGCATGTGATTCGATGTTTCTGCGCAAATTTCGAACGATTGGCCGATCTGCACCGTTTCTGCACATGAAAGTACGATTCGGTTAAGAAAATAAATTGTAGTCAGAGATGTGCGGTCGTCTGCTTGAATTCTGTCATAACTATTCGGAGCAAAAAATAGTCTGGATTATAACGCGTTTCTTCATGTGATTCGATGTTTCTGCGCAAATCTCGAACGATTGGCCGATCTGTACCGTTTCTGCACATGAAAGTACGATTCGGTTAAGAAAATAAATTGTAGTCAGAGATGTGCGGTCGTCTGCTTGAATTCTGTCATAACTATTCGGAGCAAAAAATAGTCTGGATTATACCGCGTTGCTGCATATGATTCGATGTTTCTGCGCAAATTTCGAACGATTGGCCGATCTTCACCGTTTCTGCACATGAAAGTACGATTCGGTTAAGAAAATAAATTGTAGTCAGAGATGTGCGGTCGTCTGCTTGAATTCTGTCATAACTATTCGGAGCAAAAAATAGTCTGGATTATAATGCGTTTCTGCATGTGATTCGATGTTTCTGCGCAAATTTCGAACGATTGGCCGACCTGCACCGTTTCTGCACATGAAAGTACGATTCGGTTAAGAAAATAAATTGTAGTCAGAGATGTGCGGTCGTCTGCTTGAATTCTGTCATAACTATTCGGAGCAAAAAATAGTCTGGATTATAATGCGTTTCTGCATGTGATTCGATGTTTCTGCGCAAATTTCGAACGATTGGCCGATCTGCACCGTTTCTGCACATGAAAGTACGATTCGGTTAAGAAAATAAATTGTAGTCAGAGGTGTGCGGTCGTCTCCTTGAATTCTGTCATAACTATTCGGAGCAAAAAATAGTCTGGATTATAATGCGTTTCTGCATGTGATTCGATGTTTCTGCGCAAATTTCGAACGATTGGCCGATCTGCACCGTTTCTGCACATGAAAGTGCGATTCGGTTAAGTAAATAAATTGTAGTCAGAGATGTGCGGTCGTCTGCTTGAATTCTGTCATAACTATTCGGAGCATAAAATTGTCTGGATTATAACGCGTTTCTGCATGTGATTCGATGTTTCTGCGCAAATTTCGAACGATTGGCCGATCTTCACCGTTTCTGCACATGAAAGTACGATTCGGTTAAGAAAATAAATTGTAGTCAGAGATGTGCGGTCGTCTGCTTGAATTCTGTCATAACTATTCGGAGCAAAAAATAGTCTGGATTATAATGCGTTTCTGCATGTGATTCGATGTTTCTGCGCAAATTTCGAACGATTGGCCGACCTGCACCGTTTCTGCACATGAAAGTACGATTCGGTTAAGAAAATAAATTGTAGTCAGAGATGTGCGGTCGTCTGCTTGAATTCTGTCATAACTATTCGGAGCAAAAAATAGTCTGGATTATAATGCGTTTCTGCATGTGATTCGATGTTTCTGCGCAAATTTCGAACGATTGGCCGATCTGCACCGTTTCTGCACATGAAAGTACGATTCGGTTAAGAAAATAAATTGTAGTCAGAGATGTGCGGTCGTCTGCTTGAATTCTGTCATAACTATTCGGAGCAAAAAATAGTCTGGATTATAACGCGTTGCTGCATGTGATTCGATGTTTCTGCGCAAATTTCGAACGATTGGCCGATCTGCACCGTTTCTGCACATGAAAGTACGATTCGGTTAAGAAAATAAATTGTAGTCAGAGGTGTGCGGTCGTCTCCTTGAATTCTGCCATAACTATTCGGAGCAAAAAATAGTCTGGATGATAATGCGTTTCTGCATGTGATTCGATGTTTCTGCGCAAATTTCGAACGATTGGCCGACCTGCACCGTTTCTGCACATGAAAGTACGATTCGGTTAAGAAAATAAATTGTAGTCAGAGGTGTGCGGTCGTCTCCTTGAATTCTGTCATAACTATTCGGAGCAAAAAATAGTCTGGATTATAACGCGTTGCTGCATGTGATTCGATGTTTCTGCGCAAATTTCGAACGATTGGCCGATCTGCACCGTTTCTGCACATGAAAGTACGATTCGGTTAAGAAAATAAATTGTAGTCAGAGGTGTGCGGTCGTCTGCTTGAATTCTGTCATAACTATTCGGAGCAAAAAATAGTCTGGATTATAACGCGTTTCTTCATGTGATTCGATGTTTCTGCGCAAATCTCGAACGATTGGCCGATCTGTACCGTTTCTGCACATGAAAGTACGATTCGGTTAAGAAAATAAATTGTAGTCAGAGATGTGCGGTCGTCTGCTTGAATTCTGTCATAACTATTCGGAGCAAAAAATAGTCTGGATTATACCGCGTTGCTGCATATGATTCGATGTTTCTGCGCAAATTTCGAACGATTGGCCGATCTTCACCGTTTCTGCACATGAAAGTACGATTCGGTTAAGAAAATAAATTGTAGTCAGAGATGTGCGGTCGTCTGCTTGAATTCTGTCATAACTATTCGGAGCAAAAAATAGTCTGGATTATAATGCGTTTCTGCATGTGATTCGATGTTTCTGCGCAAATTTCGAACGATTGGCCGACCTGCACCGTTTCTGCACATGAAAGTACGATTCGGTTAAGAAAATAAATTGTAGTCAGAGATGTGCGGTCGTCTGCTTGAATTCTGTCATAACTATTCGGAGCAAAAAATAGTCTGGATTATAATGCGTTTCTGCATGTGATTCGATGTTTCTGCGCAAATTTCGAACGAATGGCCGATCTTCACCGTTTCTGCACATGAAAGTACGATTCGTTTAAGAAAATAAATTGTAGTCAGAGATGTGCGGTCGTCTGCTTGAATTCTGTCATAACTATTCGGAGCCAAAAATAGTCTGGATTATAACGCGTTGCTGCATGTGATTCGATGTTTCTGCGCAAATTTCGAACGATTGGCCGATCTGCACCGTTTCTGCACATGAAAGTACGATTCGGTTAAGAAAATAAATTGTAGTCAGAGGTGTGCGGTCGTCTCCTTGAATTCTGCCATAACTATTCGGAGCAAAAAATAGTCTGGATTATAATGCGTTTCTGCATGTGATTCGATGTTTCTGCGCAAATTTCGAACGATTAGCCGACCTGCACCGTTTCTGCACATGAAAGTACGATTCGGTTAAGTAAATAAATTGTAGTCAGAGATGTGCGGTCGTCTGCTTGAATTCTGTCATAACTATCCGGAGCAAAAAATAGTCTGGATTATAACGCGTTTCTGCATGTGATTCGATGTTTCTGCGCAAATTTCGAACGATTGGCCGATCTGCACCGTTTCTGCACATGAAAGTACGATTCGGTTAAGAAAATAAATTGTAGTCAGAGGTGTGCGGTCGTCTCCTTGAATTCTGTCATAACTATTCGGAGCAAAAAATAGTCTGGATTATAATGCGTTTCTGCATGTGATTCGATGTTTCTGCGCAAATTTCGAACGATTGGCCGATCTGCACCGTTTCTGCACATGAAAGTGCGATTCGGTTAAGTAAATAAATTGTAGTCAGAGATGTGCGGTCGTCTGCTTGAATTCTGTCATAACTATTCGGAGCATAAAATAGTCTGGATTATAACGCGTTTCTGCATGTGATTCGATGTTTCTGCGCAAATTTCGAACGATTGGCCGATCTTCACCGTTTCTGCACATGAAAGTACGATTCGGTTAAGAAAATAAATTGTAGTCAGAGATGTGCGGTCATCTGCTTGAATTCTGTCATAACTATTCGGAGCAAAAAATAGTCTGGATTATAATGCGTTTCTGCATGTGATTCGATGTTTCTGCGCAAATTTCGAACGATTGGCCGACCTGCACCGTTTCTGCACATGAAAGTACGATTCGGTTAAGAAAATAAATTGTAGTCAGAGATGTGCGGTCGTCTGCTTGAATTCTGTCATATAACTATTCGGAGCAAAAAATAGTCTGGATTATAATGCGTTTCTGCATGTGATTCGATGTTTCTGCGCAAATTTCGAACGATTGGCCGATCTGCACCGTTTCTGCACATGAAAGTACGATTCGGTTAAGAAAATAAGTTGTAGTCAGAGATATGCGGTCGTCTGCTTGAATTCTGTCATAACTATTCGGAGCAAAAAATAGTCTGGATTATAACGCGTTGCTGCATGTGATTCGATGTTTCTGCGCAAATTTCGAACGATTGGCCGATCTGCACCGTTTCTGCACATGAAAGTACGATTCGGTTAAGAAAATAAATTGTAGTCAGAGGTGTGCGGTCGTCTCCTTGAATTCTGCCATAACTATTCGGAGCAAAAAATAGTCTGGATTATAATGCGTTTCTGCATGTGATTCGATGTTTCTGCGCAAATTTCGAACGATTGGCCGACCTGCACCGTTTCTGCACATGAAAGTACGATTCGGTTAAGAAAATAAATTGTAGTCAGAGGTGTGCGGTCGTCTCCTTGAATTCTGTCATAACTATTCGGAGCAAAAAATAGTCTGGATTATAATGCGTTTCTGCATGTGATTCGATGTTTCTGCGCAAATTTCGAACGATTGGCCGATCTGCACCGTTTCTGCACATGAAAGTACGATTCGGTTAAGAAAATAAATTGTAGTCGGAGATGTGCGGTCGTCTGCTTGAATTCTGTCATAACAATTCGGAGCAAAAAATAGTCTGGATTATACCGCGTTGCTGCATGTGATTCGATGTTTCTGCGCAAATTTCGAACGATTGGCCGATCTTCACCGTTTCTGCACATGAAAGTACGATTCGCTTAAGAAAATAAATTGTAGTCAGAGACGTGCGGTCGTCTGCTTGAATTCTGTCATAACTATTCGGAGCAGAAAATAGTCTGGATTATAACGCGTTTCTGCATGTGATTCGATGTTTCTGCGCAAATTTCGAACGATTGGCCGATCTGCACCGTTTCTGCACATGAAAGTACGATTCGGTTAAGAAAATAAATTGTAGTCAGAGATGTGCGGTTGTCTGCTTGAATTCTGTCATAACTATTCGGAGCAGAAAATAGTCTGGATTATAACGCGTTTCTGCATGTGATTCGATGTTTCTGCGCAAATTTCGAACGATTGGCCGATCTGCACCGTTTCTGCACATGAAAGTACGATTCGGTTAAGAAAATAAATTGTAGTCAGAGATGTGCGGTCGTCTGCTTGAATTCTGTCATAACTATTCGGAGCAAATAATAGTCTGGATTATAACGCGTTTCTTCATGTGATTCGATGTTTCTGCGCAAATCTCGAACGATTGGCCGATCTGTACCGTTTCTGCACATGAAAGTACGATTCGGTTAAGAAAATAAATTGTAGTCAGAGATGTGCGGTCGTCTGCTTGAATTCTGTCATAACTATTCGGAGCAAAAAATAGTCTGGATTATACCGCGTTGCTGCATATGATTCGATGTTTCTGCGCAAATTTCGAACGATTGGCCGATCTTCACCGTTTCTGCACATGAAAGTACGATTCGGTTAAGAAAATAAATTGTAGTCAGAGATGTGCGGTCGTCTGCTTGAATTCTGTCATAACTATTCGGAGCAAAAAATAGTCTGGATTATAATGCGTTTCTGCATGTGATTCGATGTTTCTGCGCAAATTTCGAACGATTGGCCGACCTGCACCGTTTCTGCACATGAAAGTACGATTCGGTTAAGAAAATAAATTGTAGTCAGAGATGTGCGGTCGTCTGCTTGAATTCTGTCATAACTATTCGGAGCAAAAAATAGTCTGGATTATAATGCGTTTCTGCATGTGATTCGATGTTTCTGCGCAAATTTCGAACGATTGGCCGATCTGCACCGTTTCTGCACATGAAAGTACGATTCGGTTAAGAAAATAAATTGTAGTCAGAGGTGTGCGGTCGTCTCCTTGAATTCTGTCATAACTATTCGGAGCAAAAAATAGTCTGGATTATAATGCGTTTCTGCATGTGATTCGATGTTTCTGCGCAAATTTCGAACGATTGGCCGATCTGCACCGTTTCTGCACATGAAAGTGCGATTCGGTTAAGTAAATAAATTGTAGTCAGAGATGTGCGGTCGTCTGCTTGAATTCTGTCATAACTATTCGGAGCATAAAATTGTCTGGATTATAACGCGTTTCTGCATGTGATTCGATGTTTCTGCGCAAATTTCGAACGATTGGCCGATCTTCACCGTTTCTGCACATGAAAGTACGATTCGGTTAAGAAAATAAATTGTAGTCAGAGATGTGCGGTCGTCTGCTTGAATTCTGTCATAACTATTCGGAGCAAAAAATAGTCTGGATTATAATGCGTTTCTGCATGTGATTCGATGTTTCTGCGCAAATTTCGAACGATTGGCCGACCTGCACCGTTTCTGCACATGAAAGTACGATTCGGTTAAGAAAATAAATTGTAGTCAGAGATGTGCGGTCGTCTGCTTGAATTCTGTCATAACTATTCGGAGCAAAAAATAGTCTGGATTATAATGCGTTTCTGCATGTGATTCGATGTTTCTGCGCAAATTTCGAACGATTGGCCGATCTGCACCGTTTCTGCACATGAAAGTACGATTCGGTTAAGAAAATAAATTGTAGTCAGAGATGTGCGGTCGTCTGCTTGAATTCTGTCATAACTATTCGGAGCAAAAAATAGTCTGGATTATAACGCGTTGCTGCATGTGATTCGATGTTTCTGCGCAAATTTCGAACGATTGGCCGATCTGCACCGTTTCTGCACATGAAAGTACGATTCGGTTAAGAAAATAAATTGTAGTCAGAGGTGTGCGGTCGTCTCCTTGAATTCTGCCATAACTATTCGGAGCAAAAAATAGTCTGGATGATAATGCGTTTCTGCATGTGATTCGATGTTTCTGCGCAAATTTCGAACGATTGGCCGACCTGCACCGTTTCTGCACATGAAAGTACGATTCGGTTAAGAAAATAAATTGTAGTCAGAGGTGTGCGGTCGTCTCCTTGAATTCTGTCATAACTATTCGGAGCAAAAAATAGTCTGGATTATAACGCGTTGCTGCATGTGATTCGATGTTTCTGCGCAAATTTCGAACGATTGGCCGATCTGCACCGTTTCTGCACATGAAAGTACGATTCGGTTAAGAAAATAAATTGTAGTCAGAGGTGTGCGGTCGTCTGCTTGAATTCTGTCATAACTCTTCGGGTCAAAAAGTAGTCTGGATTATAACGCGTTTCTGCATGTGATTCGATGTTTCTGCGCAAATTTCGAACGATTGGCCGATCTGCACCGTTTCTGCACATGAAAGTACGATTCGGTTAAGAAAATAAATTGTAGTCGGAGATGTGCGGTCGTCTACTTGAATTCTGTCATAACTATTCGGAGCAAAAAATAGTCTGGATTATACCGCGTTGCTGCATGTGATTCGATGTTTCTGCGCAAATTTCGAACGATTGGCCGATCTTCACCGTTTCTGCACATGAAAGTACGATTCGCTTAAGAAAATAAATTGTAGTCAGAGACGTGCGGTCGTCTGCTTGAATTCTGTCATAACTCTTCGGGTCAAAAAGTAGTCTGGATTATAACGCGTTTCTGCATGTGATTCGATGTTTCTGCGCAAATTTCGAACGATTGGCCGATCTGCACCGTTTCTGCACATGAAAGTACGATTCGGTTAAGAAAATAAATTGTAGTCAGAGATGTGCGGTTGTCTGCTTGAATTCTGTCATAACTATTCGGAGCAGAAAATAGTCTGGATTATAACGCGTTTCTGCATGTGATTCGATGTTTCTGCGCAAATTTCGAACGATTGGCCGATCTGCACCGTTTCTGCACATGAAAGTACGATTCGGTTAAGAAAATAAATTGTAGTCAGAGATGTGCGGTCGTCTGCTTGAATTCTGTCATAACTATTCGGAGCAAAAAATAGTCTGGATTATAACGCGTTTCTTCATGTGATCCGATGTTTCTGCGCAAATTTCGAACGATTGGCCGATCTGTACCGTTTCTGCACATGAAAGTACGATTCGGTTAAGAAAATAAATTGTAGTCAGAGATGTGCGGTCGTCTGCTTGAATTCTGTCATAACTATTCGGAGCAAAAAATAGTCTGGATTATACCGCGTTGCTGCATGTGATTCGATGTTTCTGCGCAAATTTCGAACGATTGGCCGATCTTCGCCGTTTCTGCACATGAAAGTACGATTCGGTTAAGAAAATAAATTGTAGTCAGAGACGTGCGGTCGTCTGCTTGAATTCTGTCATAACTATTCGGAGCAGAAAATAGTCTGGATTATAACGCGTTTCTGCATGTGATTCGATGTTTTTGCGCAAATTTCGAACGATTGGCCGATCTGCACCGTTTCTGCACATGAAAGTACGATTCGGTTAAGAAAATAAATTGTAGTCAGAGATGTACGGTCGTCTGCTTGAATTCTGTCATAACTATTCGGAGCAAAAAATAGTCTGGATTATAATGCGTTTCTGCATGTGATTCGATGTTTCTGCGCAAATTTCGAACGATTGGCCGATCTGCACCGTTTCTGCACATGAAAGTACGATTCGGTTAAGAAAATAAATTGTAGTCGGAGATGTGCGGTCGTCTGCTTGAATTCTGTCATAACTATTCGGAGCAAAAAATAGTCTGGATTATACCGCGTTGCTGCATGTGATTCGATGTTTCTGCGCAAATTTCGAACGATTGGCCGATCTTCACCGTTTCTGCACATGAAAGTACGATTCGCTTAAGAAAATAAATTGTAGTCAGAGACGTGCGGTCGTCTGCTTGAATTCTGTCATAACTATTCGGAGCAGAAAATAGTCTGGATTATAACGCGTTTCTGCATGTGATTCGATGTTTCTGCGCAAATTTCGAACGATTGGCCGATCTGCACCGTTTCTGCACATGAAAGTACGATTCGGTTAAGAAAATAAATTGTAGTCAGAGATGTGCGGTTGTCTGCTTGAATTCTGTCATAACTATTCGGAGCAGAAAATAGTCTGGATTATAACGCGTTTCTGCATGTGATTCGATGTTTCTGCGCAAATTTCGAACGATTGGCCGATCTGCACCGTTTCTGCACATGAAAGTACGATTCGGTTAAGAAAATAAATTGTAGTCAGAGATGTGCGGTCGTCTGCTTGAATTCTGTCATAACTATTCGGAGCAAAAAATAGTCTGGATTATAACGCGTTTCTTCATGTGATTCGATGTTTCTGCGCAAATCTCGAACGATTGGCCGATCTTCACCGTTTCTGCACATGAAAGTACGATTCGGTTAAGAAAATAAATTGTAGTCAGAGATGTGCGGTCGTCTGCTTGAATTCTGTCATAACTATTCGGAGCAAAAAATAGTCTGGATTATAATGCGTTTCTGCATGTGATTCGATGTTTCTGCGCAAATTTCGAACGATTGGCCGACCTGCACCGTTTCTGCACATGAAAGTACGATTCGGTTAAGAAAATAAATTGTAGTCAGAGATGTGCGGTCGTCTGCTTGAATTCTGTCATAACTATTCGGAGCAAAAAATAGTCTGGATTATAATGCGTTTCTGCATGTGATTCGATGTTTCTGCGCAAATTTCGAACGATTGGCCGATCTGCACCGTTTCTGCACATGAAAGTACGATTCGGTTAAGAAAATAAATTGTAGTCAGAGATGTGCGGTCGTCTGCTTGAATTCTGTCATAACTATTCGGAGCAAAAAATAGTCTGGATTATAACGCGTTGCTGCATGTGATTCGATGTTTCTGCGCAAATTTCGAACGATTGGCCGATCTGCACCGTTTCTGCACATGAAAGTACGATTCGGTTAAGAAAATAAATTGTAGTCAGAGGTGTGCGGTCGTCTCCTTGAATTCTGCCATAACTATTCGGAGCAAAAAATAGTCTGGATGATAATGCGTTTCTGCATGTGATTCGATGTTTCTGCGCAAATTTCGAACGATTGGCCGACCTGCACCGTTTCTGCACATGAAAGTACGATTCGGTTAAGAAAATAAATTGTAGTCAGAGGTGTGCGGTCGTCTCCTTGAATTCTGTCATAACTATTCGGAGCAAAAAATAGTCTGGATTATAATGCGTTTCTGCATGTGATTCGATGTTTCTGCGCAAATTTCGAACGATTGGCCGATCTGCACCGTTTCTGCACATGAAAGTACGATTCGGTTAAGAAAATAAATTGTAGTCGGAGATGTGCGGTCGTCTACTTGAATTCTGTCATAACTATTCGGAGCAAAAAATAGTCTGGATTATACCGCGTTGCTGCATGTGATTCGATGTTTCTGCGCAAATTTCGAACGATTGGCCGATCTTCACCGTTTCTGCACATGAAAGTACGATTCGCTTAAGAAAATAAATTGTAGTCAGAGACGTGCGGTCGTCTGCTTGAATTCTGTCATAACTATTCGGAGCAGAAAATAGTCTGGATTATAACGCGTTTCTGCATGTGATTCGATGTTTCTGCGCAAATTTCGAACGATTGGCCGATCTGCACCGTTTCTGCACATGAAAGTACGATTCGGTTAAGAAAATAAATTGTAGTCAGAGATGTGCGGTTGTCTGCTTGAATTCTGTCATAACTATTCGGAGCAGAAAATAGTCTGGATTATAACGCGTTTCTGCATGTGATTCGATGTTTCTGCGCAAATTTCGAACGATTGGCCGATCTGCACCGTTTCTGCACATGAAAGTACGATTCGGTTAAGAAAATAAATTGTAGTCAGAGATGTGCGGTCGTCTGCTTGAATTCTGTCATAACTATTCGGAGCAAAAAATAGTCTGGATTATAACGCGTTTCTTCATGTGATCCGATGTTTCTGCGCAAATTTCGAACGATTGGCCGATCTGTACCGTTTCTGCACATGAAAGTACGATTCGGTTAAGAAAATAAATTGTAGTCAGAGATGTGCGGTCGTCTGCTTGAATTCTGTCATAACTATTCGGAGCAAAAAATAGTCTGGATTATACCGCGTTGCTGCATGTGATTCGATGTTTCTGCGCAAATTTCGAACGATTGGCCGATCTTCGCCGTTTCTGCACATGAAAGTACGATTCGGTTAAGAAAATAAATTGTAGTCAGAGACGTGCGGTCGTCTGCTTGAATTCTGTCATAACTATTCGGAGCAGAAAATAGTCTGGATTATAACGCGTTTCTGCATGTGATTCGATGTTTTTGCGCAAATTTCGAACGATTGGCCGATCTGCACCGTTTCTGCACATGAAAGTACGATTCGGTTAAGAAAATAAATTGTAGTCAGAGATGTACGGTCGTCTGCTTGAATTCTGTCATAACTATTCGGAGCAAAAAATAGTCTGGATTATAATGCGTTTCTGCATGTGATTCGATGTTTCTGCGCAAATTTCGAACGATTGGCCGATCTGCACCGTTTCTGCACATGAAAGTGCGATTCGGTTAAGTAAATAAATTGTAGTCAGAGATGTGCGGTCGTCTGCTTGAATTCTGTCATAACTATTCGGAGCATAAAATAGTCTGGATTATAACGCGTTTCTGCATGTGATTCGATGTTTCTGCGCAAATTTCGAACGATTGGCCGATCTTCACCGTTTCTGCACATGAAAGTACGATTCGGTTAAGAAAATAAATTGTAGTCAGAGATGTGCGGTCGTCTGCTTGAATTCTGTCATAACTATTCGGAGCAAAAAATAGTCTGGATTATAATGCGTTTCTGCATGTGATTCGATGTTTCTGCGCAAATTTCGAACGATTGGCCGACCTGCACCGTTTCTGCACATGAAAGTACGATTCGGTTAAGAAAATAAATTGTAGTCAGAGGTGTGCGGTCGTCTCCTTGAATTCTGTCATAACTATTCGGAGCAAAAAATAGTCTGGATTATAATGCGTTTCTGCATGTGATTCGATGTTTCTGCGCAAATTTCGAACGATTGGCCGATCTGCACCGTTTCTGCACATGAAAGTACGATTCGGTTAAGAAAATAAATTGTAGTCGGAGATGTGCGGTCGTCTGCTTGAATTCTGTCATAACTATTCGGAGCAAAAAATAGTCTGGATTATACCGCGTTGCTGCATGTGATTCGATGTTTCTGCGCAAATTTCGAACGATTGGCCTATCTTCGCCGTTTCTGCACATGAAAGTACGATTCGGTTAAGAAAATAAATTGTAGTCAGAGACGTGCGGTCGTCTGCTTGAATTCTGTCATAACTATTCGGAGCAGAAAATAGTCTGGATTATAACGCGTTTCTGCATGTGATTCGATGTTTTTGCGCAAATTTCGAACGATTGGCCGATCTGCACCGTTTCTGCACATGAAAGTACGATTCGGTTAAGAAAATAAATTGTAGTCAGAGATGTACGGTCGTCTGCTTGAATTCTGTCATAACTATTCGGAGCAAAAAATAGTCTGGATTATAATGCGTTTCTGCATGTGATTCGATGTTTCTGCGCAAATTTCGAACGATTGGCCGATCTGCACCGTTTCTGCACATGAAAGTGCGATTCGGTTAAGTAAATAAATTGTAGTCAGAGATGTGCGGTCGTCTGCTTGAATTCTGTCATAACTATTCGGAGCATAAAATAGTCTGGATTATAACGCGTTTCTGCATGTGATTCGATGTTTCTGCGCAAATTTCGAACGATTGGCCGATCTTCACCGTTTCTGCACATGAAAGTACGATTCGGTTAAGAAAATAAATTGTAGTCAGAGATGTGCGGTCGTCTGCTTGAATTCTGTCATAACTATTCGGAGCAAAAAATAGTCTGGATTATAATGCGTTTCTGCATGTGATTCGATGTTTCTGCGCAAATTTCGAACGATTGGCCGACCTGCACCGTTTCTGCACATGAAAGTACGATTCGGTTAAGAAAATAAATTGTAGTCAGAGGTGTGCGGTCGTCTCCTTGAATTCTGTCATAACTATTCGGAGCAAAAAATAGTCTGGATTATAATGCGTTTCTGCATGTGATTCGATGTTTCTGCGCAAATTTCGAACGATTGGCCGATCTGTACCGTTTCTGCACATGAAAGTACGATTTGGTTAAGAAAATAAATTGTAGTCGGAGATGTGCGGTCGTCTGCTTGAATTCTGTCATAACTATTCGGAGCAAAAAATAGTCTGGATTATACCGCGTTGCTGCATGTGATTCGATGTTTCTGCGCAAATTTCGAACGATTGGCCGATCTTCACTGTTTCTGCACATGAAAGTACGATTCGCTTAAGAAAATAAATTGTAGTCAGAGACGTGCGGTCGTCTGCTTGAATTCTGTCATAACTATTCGGAGCAGAAAATAGTCTGGATTATAACGCGTTTCTGCATGTGATTCGATGTTTCTGCGCAAATTTCGAACGATTGGCCGATCTGCACCGTTTCTGCACATGAAAGTACGATTCGGTTAAGAAAATAAATTGTAGTCAGAGATGTACGGTCGTCTGCTTGAATTCTGTCATAACTATTCGGAGTAAAAAATAGTCTGGATTATAATGCGTTTCTGCATGTGATTCGATGTTTCTGCGCAAATTTCGAACGATTGGCCGATCTGCACCGTTTCTGCACATGAAAGTGCGATTCGGTTAAGTAAATAAATTGTAGTCAGAGATGTGCGGTCGTCTGCTTGAATTCTGTCATAACTATTCGGAGCATAAAATAGTCTGGATTATAACGCGTTTCTGCATGTGATTCGATGTTTCTGCGCAAATTTCGAACGATTGGCCGATCTTCACCGTTTCTGCACATGAAAGTACGATTCGGTTAAGAAAATAAATTGTAGTCAGAGATGTGCGGTCGTCTGCTTGAATTCTGTCATAACTATTCGGAGCAAAAAATAGTCTGGATTATAATGCGTTTCTGCATGTGATTCGATGTTTCTGCGCAAATTTCGAACGATTGGCCGACCTGCACCGTTTCTGCACATGAAAGTACGATTCGGTTAAGAAAATAAATTGTAGTCAGAGGTGTGCGGTCGTCTCCTTGAATTCTGTCATAACTATTCGGAGCAAAAAATAGTCTGGATTATAATGCGTTTCTGCATGTGATTCGATGTTTCTGCGCAAATTTCGAACGATTGGCCGATCTGCACCGTTTCTGCACATGAAAGTACGATTCGGTTAAGAAAATAAATTGTAGTCGGAGATGTGCGGTCGTCTGCTTGAATTCTGTCATAACTATTCGGAGCAAAAAATAGTCTGGATTATACCGCGTTGCTGCATGTGATTCGATGTTTCTGCGCAAATTTCGAACGATTGGCCGATCTTCACTGTTTCTGCACATGAAGGACGATGCGCTTAAGAAAATAAATTGTAGTCAGAGACGTGCGGTCGTCTGCTTGAATTCTGTCATAACTATTCGGAGCAGAAAATAGTCTGGATTATAACGCGTTTCTGCATGTGATTCGATGTTTCTGCGCAAATTTCGAACGATTGGCCGATCTGCACCGTTTCTGCACATGAAAGTACGATTCGGTTAAGAAAATAAATTGTAGTCAGAGATGTGCGGTTGTCTGCTTGAATTCTGTCATAACTATTCGGAGCAGAAAATAGTCTGGATTATAACGCGTTTCTGCATGTGATTCGATGTTTCTGCGCAAATTTCGAACGATTGGCCGATCTGCACCGTTTCTGCACATGAAAGTACGATTCGGTTAAGAAAATAAATTGTAGTCAGAGATGTGCGGTCGTCTGCTTGAATTCTGTCATAACTATTCGGAGCAAAAAATAGTCTGGATTATACCGCGTTGCTGCATGTGATTCGATGTTTCTGCGCAAATTTCGAACGATTGGCCGATCTTCACCGTTTCTGCACATGAAAGTACGATTCGGTTAAGAAAATAAATTGTAGTCAGAGATGTGCGGTCGTCTGCTTGAATTCTGTCATAACTATTCGGAGCAAAAAATAGTCTGGATTATAATGCGTTTCTGCATGTGATTCGATGTTTCTGCGCAAATTTCGAACGATTGGCCGACTTGCACCGTTTCTGCACATGAAAGTACGATTCGGTTAAGAAAATAAATTGTAGTCAGAGATGTGCGGTCGTCTGCTTGAATTCTGTCATAACTATTCGGAGCAAAAAATAGTCTGGATTATAATGCGTTTCTGCATGTGATTCGATGTTTCTGCGCAAATTTCGAACGATTGGCCGATCTGCACCGTTTCTGCACATGAAAGTACGATTCGGTTAAGAAAATAAATTGTAGTCGGAGATGTGCGGTCGTCTGCTTGAATTCTGTCATAACTATTCGGAGCAAAAAATAGTCTGGATTATACCGCGTTGCTGCATGTGATTCGATGTTTCTGCGCAAATTTCGAACGATTGGCCGATCTGCACCGTTTCTGCACATGAAAGTACGATTCGGTTAAGAAAATAAATTGTAGTCAGAGGTGTGCGGTCGTCTCCTTGAATTCTGCGATAACTATTCGGAGCAAAAAATAGTCTGGATTATAATGCGTTTCTGCATGTGATTCGATGTTTCTGCGCAAATTTCGAACGATTGGCCGACCTGCACCGTTTCTGCACATGAAAGTGCGATTCGGTTAAGTAAATAAATTGTAGTCAGAGATGTGCGGTCGTCTGCTTGAATTCTGTCATAACTATTCGGAGCAAAAAATAGTCTGGATTATAACGCGTTTCTGCATGTGATTCGATGTTTCTGCGCAAATTTCGAACGATTGGCCGATCTGCACCGTTTCTGCACATGAAAGTACGATTCGGTTAAGAAAATAAATTGTAGTCAGAGGTGTGCGGTCGTCTCCTTGAATTCTGTCATAACTATTCGGAGCAAAAAATAGTCTGGATTATAATGCGTTTCTGCATGTGATTCGATGTTTCTGCGCAAATTTCGAACGATTGGCCGATCTGCACCGTTTCTGCACATGAAAGTGCGATTCGGTTAAGTAAATAAATTGTAGTCAGAGATGTGCGGTCGTCTGCTTGAATTCTGTCATAACTATTCGGAGCATAAAATAGTCTGGATTATAACGCGTTTCTGCATGTGATTCGATGTTTCTGCGCAAATTTCGAACGATTGGCCGATCTTCACCGTTTCTGCACATGAAAGTACGATTCGGTTAAGAAAATAAATTGTAGTCAGAGATGTGCGGTCGTCTGCTTGAATTCTGTCATAACTATTCGGAGCAAAAAATAGTCTGGATTATAATGCGTTTCTGCATGTGATTCGATGTTTCTGCGCAAATTTCGAACGATTGGCCGACCTGCACCGTTTCTGCACATGAAAGTACGATTCGGTTAAGAAAATAAATTGTAGTCAGAGATGTGCGGTCGTCTGCTTGAATTTTGTCATAACTATTCGGAGCAAAAAATAGTCTGGATTATAATGCGTTTCTGCATGTGATTCGATGTTTCTGCGCAAATTTCGAACGATTGGCCGATCTGCACCGTTTCTGCACATGAAAGTACGATTCGGTTAAGAAAATAAATTGTAGTCAGAGGTGTGCGGTCGTCTCCTTGAATTCTGCCATAACTATTCGGAGCAAAAAATAGTCTGGATGATAATGCGTTTCTGCATGTGATTCGATGTTTCTGCGCAAATTTCGAACGATTGGCCGACCTGCACCGTTTCTGCACATGAAAGTACGATTCGGTTAAGAAAATAAATTGTAGTCAGAGGTGTGCGGTCGTCTCCTTGAATTCTGTCATAACTATTCGGAGCAAAAAATAGTCTGGATTATAATGCGTTTCTGCATGTGATTCGATGTTTCTGCGCAAATTTCGAACGATTGGCCGACCTGCACCGTTTCTGCACATGAAAGTGCGATTCGGTTAAGTAAATAAATTGTAGTCAGAGATGTGCGGTCGTCTGCTTGAATTCTGTCATAACTATTCGGAGCAAAAAATAGTCTGGATGATAATGCGTTTCTGCATGTGATTCGATGTTTCTGCGCAAATTTCGAACGATTGGCCGACCTGCACCGTTTCTGCACATGAAAGTACGATTCGGTTAAGAAAATAAATTGTAGTCAGAGGTGTGCGGTCGTCTCCTTGAATTCTGTCATAACTATTCGGAGCAAAAAATAGTCTGGATTATAATGCGTTTCTGCATGTGATTCGATGTTTCTGCGCAAATTTCGAACGATTGGCCGACCTGCACCGTTTCTGCACATGAAAGTGCGATTCGGTTAAGTAAATAAATTGTAGTCAGAGATGTGCGGTCGTCTGCTTGAATTCTGTCATAACTATTCGGAGCAAAAAATAGTCTGGATTATAACGCGTTTCTGCATGTGATTCGATGTTTCTGCGCAAATTTCGAACGATTGGCCGATCTGCACCGTTTCTGCACATGAAAGTACGATTCGGTTAAGAAAATAAATTGTAGTCAGAGGTGTGCGGTCGTCTCCTTGAATTCTGTCATAACTATTCGGAGCAAAAAATAGTCTGGATTATAATGCGTTTCTGCATGTGATTCGATGTTTCTGCGCAAATTTCGAACGATTGGCCGATCTGCACCGTTTCTGCACATGAAAGTGCGATTCGGTTAAGTAAATAAATTGTAGTCAGAGATGTGCGGTCGTCTGCTTGAATTCTGTCATAACTATTCGGAGCATAAAATAGTCTGGATTATAACGCGTTTCTGCATGTGATTCGATGTTTCTGCGCAAATTTCGAACGATTGGCCGATCTTCACCGTTTCTGCACATGAAAGTACGATTCGGTTAAGAAAATAAATTGTAGTCAGAGATGTGCGGTCGTCTGCTTGAATTCTGTCATAACTATTCGGAGCAAAAAATAGTCTGGATTATAATGCGTTTCTGCATGTGATTCGATGTTTCTGCGCAAATTTCGAACGATTGGCCGACCTGCACCGTTTCTGCACATGAAAGTACGATTCGGTTAAGAAAATAAATTGTAGTCAGAGGTGTGCGGTCGTCTCCTTGAATTCTGCCATAACTATTCGGAGCAAAAAATAGTCTGGATTATAATGCGTTTCTGCATGTGATTCGATGTTTCTGCGCAAATTTCGAACGATTGGCCGACCTGCACCGTTTCTGCACATGAAAGTACGATTCGGTTAAGAAAATAAATTGTAGTCAGAGGTGTGCGGTCGTCTCCTTGAATTCTGTCATAACTATTCGGAGCAAAAAATAGTCTGGATTATAATGCGTTTCTGCATGTGATTCGATGTTTCTGCGCAAATTTCGAACGATTGGCCGATCTGCACCGTTTCTGCACATGAAAGTACGATTCGGTTAAGAAAATAAATTGTAGTCGGAGATGTGCGGTCGTCTACTTGAATTCTGTCATAACTATTCGGAGCAAAAAATAGTCTGGATTATACCGCGTTGCTGCATGTGATTCGATGTTTCTGCGCAAATTTCGAACGATTGGCCGATCTTCACCGTTTCTGCACATGAAAGTACGATTCGCTTAAGAAAATAAATTGTAGTCAGAGATGTGCGGTCGTCTGCTTGAATTCTGTCATAACTATTCGGAGCAAAAAATAGTCTGGATTATAATGCATTTCTGCATGTGATTCGATGTTTCTGCGCAAATTTCGAACGATTGGCCGATCTGCACCGTTTCTGCACATGAAAGTACGATTCGGTTAAGAAAATAAATTGTAGTCAGAGATGTGCGGTCGTCTGCTTGAATTCTGTCATAAGTATTCGGAGCAAAAAATAGTCTGGATTATAACGCGTTGCTGCATGTGATTCGATGTTTCTGCGCAAATTTCGAACGATTGGCCGATCTGCACCGTTTCTGCACATGAAAGTACGATTCGGTTAAGAAAATAAATTGTAGTCAGAGGTGTGCGGTCGTCTCCTTGAATTCTGCCATAACTATTCGGAGCAAAAAATAGTCTGGATTATAATGCGTTTCTGCATGTGATTCGATGTTTCTGCGCAAATTTCGAACGATTAGCCGACCTGCACCGTTTCTGCACATGAAAGTACGATTCGGTTAAGTAAATAAATTGTAGTCAGAGATGTGCGGTCGTCTGCTTGAATTCTGTCATAACTATTCGGAGCAAAAAATAGTCTGGATTATAACGCGTTTCTGCATGTGATTCGATGTTTCTGCGCAAATTTCGAACGATTGGCCGATCTGCACCGTTTCTGCACATGAAAGTACGATTCGGTTAAGAAAATAAATTGTAGTCAGAGGTGTGCGGTCGTCTCCTTGAATTCTGTCATAACTATTCGGAGCAAAAAATAGTCTGGATTATAATGCGTTTCTGCATGTGATTCGATGTTTCTGCGCAAATTTCGAACGATTGGCCGATCTGCACCGTTTCTGCACATGAAAGTGCGATTCGGTTAAGTAAATAAATTGTAGTCAGAGATGTGCGGTCGTCTGCTTGAATTCTGTCATAACTATTCGGAGCATAAAATAGTCTGGATTATAACGCGTTTCTGCATGTGATTCGATGTTTCTGCGCAAATTTCGAACGATTGGCCGATCTTCACCGTTTCTGCACATGAAAGTACGATTCGGTTAAGAAAATAAATTGTAGTCAGAGATGTGCGGTCGTCTGCTTGAATTCTGTCATAACTATTCGGAGCAAAAAATAGTCTGGATTATAATGCGTTTCTGCATGTGATTCGATGTTTCTGCGCAAATTTCGAACGATTGGCCGACCTGCACCGTTTCTGCACATGAAAGTACGATTCGGTTAAGAAAATAAATTGTAGTCAGAGATGTGCGGTCGTCTGCTTGAATTCTGTCATAACTATTCAGAGCAAAAAATAGTCTGGATTATAATGCGTTTCTGCATGTGATTCGATGTTTCTGCGCAAATTTCGAACGATTGGCCGATCTGCACCGTTTCTGCACATGAAAGTACGATTCGGTTAAGAAAATAAATTGTAGTCAGAGATGTGCGGTCGTCTGCTTGAATTCTGTCATAACTATTCGGAGCAAAAAATAGTCTGGATTATAACGCGTTGCTGCATGTGATTCGATGTTTCTGCGCAAATTTCGAACGATTGGCCGATCTGCACCGTTTCTGCACATGAAAGTACGATTCGGTTAAGAAAATAAATTGTAGTCAGAGGTGTGCGGTCGTCTCCTTGAATTCTGCCATAACTATTCGGAGCAAAAAATAGTCTGGATGATAATGCGTTTCTGCATGTGATTCGATGTTTCTGCGCAAATTTCGAACGATTGGCCGACCTGCACCGTTTCTGCACATGAAAGTACGATTCGGTTAAGAAAATAAATTGTAGTCAGAGGTGTGCGGTCGTCTCCTTGAATTCTGTCATAACTATTCGGAGCAAAAAATAGTCTGGATTATAATGCGTTTCTGCATGTGATTCGATGTTTCTGCGCAAATTTCGAACGATTGGCCGACCTGCACCGTTTCTGCACATGAAAGTGCGATTCGGTTAAGTAAATAAATTGTAGTCAGAGATGTGCGGTCGTCTGCTTGAATTCTGTCATAACTATTCGGAGCAAAAAATAGTCTGGATTATAACGCGTTTCTGCATGTGATTCGATGTTTCTGCGCAAATTTCGAACGATTGGCCGATCTGCACCGTTTCTGCACATGAAAGTACGATTCGGTTAAGAAAATAAATTGTAGTCAGAGGTGTGCGGTCGTCTCCTTGAATTCTGTCATAACTATTCGGAGCAAAAAATAGTCTGGATTATAATGCGTTTCTGCATGTGATTCGATGTTTCTGCGCAAATTTCGAACGATTGGCCGATCTGCACCGTTTCTGCACATGAAAGTGCGATTCGGTTAAGTAAATAAATTGTAGTCAGAGATGTGCGGTCGTCTGCTTGAATTCTGTCATAACTATTCGGAGCATAAAATAGTCTGGATTATAACGCGTTGCTGCATGTGATTCGATGTTTCTGCGCAAATTTCGAACGATTGGCCGATCTTCACCGTTTCTGCACATGAAAGTACGATTCGCTTAAGAAAATAAATTGTAGTCAGAGACGTGCGGTCGTCTGCTTGAATTCTGTCATAACTATTCGGAGCAGAAAATAGTCTGGATTATAACGCGTTTCTGCATGTGATTCGATGTTTCTGCGCAAATTTCGAACGATTGGCCGATCTGCACCGTTTCTGCACATGAAAGTGCGATTCGGTTAAGTAAATAAATTGTAGTCAGAGATGTGCGGTCGTCTGCTTGAATTCTGTCATAACTATTCGGAGCATAAAATAGTCTGGATTATAACGCGTTGCTGCATGTGATTCGATGTTTCTGCGCAAATTTCGAACGATTGGCCGATCTTCACCGTTTCTGCACATGAAAGTACGATTCGCTTAAGAAAATAAATTGTAGTCAGAGACGTGCGGTCGTCTGCTTGAATTCTGTCATAACTATTCGGAGCAGAAAATAGTCTGGATTATAACGCGTTTCTGCATGTGATTCGATGTTTCTGCGCAAATTTCGAACGATTGGCCGATCTGCACCGTTTCTGCACATGAAAGTACGATTCGGTTAAGAAAATAAATTGTAGTCAGAGATGTGCGGTTGTCTGCTTGAATTCTGTCATAACTATTCGGAGCAGAAAATAGTCTGGATTATAACGCGTTTCTGCATGTGATTCGATGTTTCTGCGCAAATTTCGAACGATTGGCCGATCTGCACCGTTTCTGCACATGAAAGTACGATTCGGTTAAGAAAATAAATTGTAGTCAGAGATGTGCGGTCGTCTGCTTGAATTCTGTCATAACTATTCGGAGCAAAAAATAGTCTGGATTATAACGCGTTTCTTCATGTGATCCGATGTTTCTGCGCAAATTTCGAACGATTGGCCGATCTGTACCGTTTCTGCACATGAAAGTACGATTCGGTTAAGAAAATAAATTGTAGTCAGAGATGTGCGGTCGTCTGCTTGAATTCTGTCATAACTATTCGGAGCAAAAAATAGTCTGGATTATACCGCGTTGCTGCATGTGATTCGATGTTTCTGCGCAAATTTCGAACGATTGGCCGATCTTCGCCGTTTCTGCACATGAAAGTACGATTCGGTTAAGAAAATAAATTGTAGTCAGAGACGTGCGGTCGTCTGCTTGAATTCTGTCATAACTATTCGGAGCAGAAAATAGTCTGGATTATAACGCGTTTCTGCATGTGATTCGATGTTTTTGCGCAAATTTCGAACGATTGGCCGATCTGCACCGTTTCTGCACATGAAAGTACGATTCGGTTAAGAAAATAAATTGTAGTCAGAGATGTACGGTCGTCTGCTTGAATTCTGTCATAACTATTCGGAGCAAAAAATAGTCTGGATTATAATGCGTTTCTGCATGTGATTCGATGTTTCTGCGCAAATTTCGAACGATTGGCCGATCTGCACCGTTTCTGCACATGAAAGTACGATTCGGTTAAGAAAATAAATTGTAGTCAGAGATGTGCGGTCGTCTGCTTGAATTCTGTCATAACTATTCGGAGCAAAAAATAGTCTGGATTATAATGCGTTTCTGCATGTGATTCGATGTTTCTGCGCAAATTTCGAACGATTGGCCGATCTGCACCGTTTCTGCACATGAAAGTACGATTCGGTTAAGAAAATAAATTGTAGTCAGAGACGTGCGGTCGTCTGCTTGAATTCTGTCATAACTATTCGGAGCAAAAATTAGTCTGGATTATAATGCGTTTCTGCATGTGATTCGATGTTTCTGCGCAAATTTCGAACGATTGGCCGATCTGCACCGTTTCTGCACATGAAAGTACGATTCGGTTAAGAAAATAAATTGTAGTCAGAGATGTGCGGTCGTCTGCTTGAATTCTGTCATAACTATTCGGAGCAGAAAATAGTCTGGATTATAACGCGTTTCTGCATGTGATTCGATGTTTCTGCGCAAATTTCGAACGATTGGCCGATCTGCACCGTTTCTGCACATGAAAGTACGATTCGGATAAGAAAATAAATTGTAGTCAGAGATGTGCGGTCGTCTGCTTGAATTCTGTCATAACTATTCGGAGCAAAAAATAGTCTGGATTATAATGCGTTTCTGCATGTGATTCGATGTTTCTGCGCAAATTTCGAACGATTGGCCGACCTGCACCGTTTCTGCACATGAAAGTACGATTCGGTTAAGAAAATAAATTGTAGTCAGAGGTGTGCGGTCGTCTCCTTGAATTCTGTCATAACTATTCGGAGCAAAAAATAGTCTGGATTATAATGCGTTTCTGCATGTGATTCGATGTTTCTGCGCAAATTTCGAACGATTGGCCGATCTGCACCGTTTCTGCACATGAAAGTACGATTCGCTTAAGAAAATAAATTGTAGTCAGAGACGTGCGGTCGTCTGCTTGAATTCTGTCATAACTATTCGGAGCAGAAAATAGTCTGGATTATAACGCGTTTCTGCATGTGATTCGATGTTTCTGCGCAAATTTCGAACGATTGGCCGATCTGCACCGTTTCTGCACATGAAAGTACGATTCGGTTAAGAAAATAAATTGTAGTCAGAGATGTGCGGTTGTCTGCTTGAATTCTGTCATAACTATTCGGAGCAGAAAATAGTCTGGATTATAACGCGTTTCTGCATGTGATTCGATGTTTCTGCGCAAATTTCGAACGATTGGCCGATCTGCACCGTTTCTGCACATGAAAGTACGATTCGGTTAAGAAAATAAATTGTAGTCAGAGATGTGCGGTCGTCTGCTTGAATTCTGTCATAACTATTCGGAGCAAAAAATAGTCTGGATTATAACGCGTTTCTTCATGTGATTCGATGTTTCTGCGCAAATTTCGAACGATTGGCCGATCTGTACCGTTTCTGCACATGAAAGTACGATTCGGTTAAGAAAATAAAGTGTTGTCAGAGATGTGCGGTCGTCTGCTTGAATTCTGTCATAACTATTCGGAGCAAAAAATAGTCTGGATTATACCGCGTTGCTGCATGTGATTCGATGTTTCTGCGCAAATTTCGAACGATTGGCCGATCTTCGCCGTTTCTGCACATGAAAGTACGATTCGGTTAAGAAAATAAATTGTAGTCAGAGACGTGCGGTCGTCTGCTTGAATTCTGTCATAACTATTCGGAGCAGAAAATAGTCTGGATCATAACGCGTTTCTGCATGTGATTCGATGTTTTTGCGCAAATTTCGAACGATTGGCCGATCTGCACCGTTTCTGCACATGAAAGTACGATTCGGTTAAGAAAATAAATTGTAGTCAGAGATGTACGGTCGTCTGCTTGAATTCTGTCATAACTATTCGGAGCAAAAAATAGTCTGGATTATAATGCGTTTCTGCATGTGATTCGATGTTTCTGCGCAAATTTCGAACGATTGGCCGATCTGCACCGTTTCTGCACATGAAAGTACGATTCGGTTAAGAGAATAAATTGTAGTCAGAGATGTGCGGTCGTCTGCTTGAATTCTGTCATAACTATTCGGAGCAAAAAATAGTCTGGATTATAATGCGTTTCTGGATGTGATTCGATGTTTCTGCGCAAATTTCGAACGATTGGCCGATCTGCACCGTTTCTGCACATGAAAGTACGATTCGGTTAAGAAAATAAATTGTAGTCAGAGACTTGCGGTCGTCTGCTTGAATTCTGTCATAACTATTCGGAGCAAAAATTAGTCTGGATTATAATGCGTTTCTGCATGTGATTCGATGTTTCTGCGCAAATTTCGAACGATTGGCCGATCTGCACCGTTTCTGCACATGAAAGTACGATTCGGTTAAGAAAATAAATTGTAGTCAGAGATGTGCGGTCGTCTGCTTGAATTCTGTCATAACTATTCGGAGCAGAAAATAGTCTGGATTATAACGCGTTTCTGCATGTGATTCGATGTTTCTGCGCAAATTTCGAACGATTGGCCGATCTGCACCGTTTCTGCACATGAAAGTACGATTCGGTTAAGAAAATAAATTGTAGTCAGAGGTGTGCGGTCGTCTCCTTGAATTCTGCCATAACTATTCGGAGCAAAAAATAGTCTGGATAATAATGCGTTTCTGCATGTGATTCGATGTTTCTGCGCAAATTTCGAACGATTGGCCGACCTGCACCGTTTCTGCACATGAAAGTGCGATTCGGTTAAGTAAATAAATTGTAGTCAGAGATGTGCGGTCGTCTGCTTGAATTCTGTCATAACTATTCGGAGCAAAAAATAGTCTGGATTATAACGCGTTTCTGCATGTGATTCGATGTTTCTGCGCAAATTTCGAACGATTGGCCGATCTGTACCGTTTCTGCACATGAAAGTACGATTCGGTTAAGAAAATAAATTGTAGTCAGAGATGTTCGGTCGTCTGCTTGAATTCTGTCATAACTATTCGGAGCAAAAAATAGTCTGGATTATACCGCGTTGCTGCATGTGATTCGATGTTTCTGCGCAAATTTCGAACGATTGGCCGATCTTCGCCGTTTCTGCACATGAAAGTACGATTCGGTTAAGAAAATAAATTGTAGTCAGAGACGTGCGGTCGTCTGCTTGAATTCTGTCATAACTATTCGGAGCAGAAAATAGTCTGGATTATAACGCGTTTCTGCATGTGATTCGATGTTTTTGCGCAAATTTCGAACGATTGGCCGATCTGCACCGTTTCTGCACAGGAAAGTACGATTCGGTTAAGAAAATAAATTGTAGTCAGAGATGTACGGTCGTCTGCTTGAATTCTGTCATAACTATTCGGAGCAAAAAATAGTCTGGATTATAATGCGTTTCTGCATGTGATTCGATGTTTCTGCGCAAATTTCGAACGATTGGCCGATCTGCACCGTTTCTGCACATGAAAGTACGATTCGGTTAAGAAAATAAATTGTAGTCAGAGACGTGCGGTCGTCTGCTTGAATTCTGTCATAACTATTCGGAGCAAAAATTAGTCTGGATTATAATGCGTTTCTGCATGTGATTCGATGTTTCTGCGCAAATTTCGAACGATTGGCCGATCTGCACCGTTTCTGCACATGAAAGTACGATTCGGTTAAGAAAATAAATTGTAGTCAGAGATGTGCGGTCGTCTGCTTGAATTCTGTCATAACTATTCGGAGCAAAAAATAGTCTGGATTTTAATGCGTTTCTGCATGTGATTCGATGTTTCTGCGCAAATTTCGAACGATTGGCCGATCTGCACCGTTTCTGCACATGAAAGTACGATTCGGTTAAGAAAATAAATTGTAGTCAGAGATGTACGGTCGTCTGCTTGAATTCTGTCATAACTATTCGGAGCAAAAATTAGTCTGGATTATAATGCGTTTCTGCATGTGATTCGATGTTTCTGCGCAAATTTCGAACGATTGGCCGATCTGCACCGTTTCTGCACATGAAAGTACGATTCGGTTAAGAAAATAAATTGTAGTCAGAGATGTACGGTCGTCTGCTTGAATTCTGTCATAACTATTCGGAGCAAAAATTAGTCTGGATTATAATGCGTTTCTGCATGTGATTCGATGTTTCTGCGCAAATTTCGAACGATTGGCCGATCTGCACCGTTTCTGCACATGAAAGTACGATTCGGTTAAGAAAATAAATTGTAGTCAGAGATGTACGGTCGTCTGCTTGAATTCTGTCATAACTATTCGGAGCATAAAATAGTCTGGATTATAACGCGTTTCTGCATGTGATTCGATGTTTCTGCGCAAATTTCGAACGATTGGCCGATCTTCACCGTTTCTGCACATGAAAGTACGATTCGGTTAAGAAAATAAATTGTAGTCAGAGATGTGCGGTCGTCTGCTTGAATTCTGCCATAACTATTCGGAGCAAAAAATAGTCTGGATTATAATGCGTTTCTGCATGTGATTCGATGTTTCTGCGCAAATTTCGAACGATTGGCCGATCTGCACCGTTTCTGCACATGAAAGTACGATTCGGTTAAGAAAATAAATTGTAGTCGGAGATGTGCGGTCGTCTGCTTGAATTCTGTCATAACTATTCGGAGCAAAAAATAGTCTGGATTATACCGCGTTGCTGCATGTGATTCGATGTTTCTGCGCAAATTTCGAACGATTGGCCGATCTTCACCGTTTCTGCACATGAAAGTACGATTCGCTTAAGAAAATAAATTGTAGTCAGAGACGTGCGGTCGTCTGCTTGAATTCTGTCATAACTATTCGGAGCAGAAAATAGTCTGGATTATAATGCGTTTCTGCATGTGATTCGATGTTTCTGCGCAAATTTCGAACGATTGGCCGATCTGCACCGTTTCTGCACATGAAAGTACGATTCGGTTAAGAAAATAAATTGTAGTCAGAGATGTGCGGTTGTCTGCTTGAATTCTGTCATAACTATTCGGAGCAGAAAATAGTCTGGATTATAACGCGTTTCTGCATGTGATTCGATGTTTCTGCGCAAATTTCGAACGATTGGCCGATCTGCACCGTTTCTGCACATGAAAGTACGATTCGGTTAAGAAAATAAATTGTAGTCAGAGATGTGCGGTCGTCTGCTTGAATTCTGTCATAACTATTCGGAGCAAAAAATAGTCTGGATTATAACGCGTTTCTTCATGTGATTCGATGTTTCTGCGCAAATTTCGAACGATTGGCCGATCTGTACCGTTTCTGCACATGAAAGTACGATTCGGTTAAGAAAATAAATTGTAGTCAGAGATGTGCGGTCGTCTGCTTGAATTCTGTCATAACTATTCGGAGCAGAAAATAGTCTGGATTATAACGCGTTTCTGCATGTGATTCGATGTTTTTGCGCAAATTTCGAACGATTGGCCGATCTGCACCGTTTCTGCACATGAAAGTACGATTCGGTTAAGAAAATAAATTGTAGTCAGAGACGTGCGGTCGTCTGCTTGAATTCTGTCATAACTATTCGGAGCAAAAAATAGTCTGGATTATAATGCGTTTCTGCATGTGATTCGATGTTTCTGCGCAAATTTCGAACGATTGGCCGATCTGCACCGTTTCTGCACATGAAAGTACGATTCGGTTAAGAAAATAAATTGTAGTCAGAGATGTGCGGTCGTCTGCTTGAATTCTGTCATAACTATTCGGAGCAAAAAATAGTCTGGATTATAATGCGTTTCTGCATGTGATTCGATGTTTCTGCGCAAATTTCGAACGATTGGCCGATCTGCACCGTTTCTGCACATGAAAGTACGATTCGGTTAAGAAAATAAATTGTAGTCGGAGATGTGCGGTCGTCTGCTTGAATTCTGTCATAACTATTCGGAGCAAAAAATAGTCTGAAATTATACCGCGTTGCTGCATGTGATTCGATGTTTCTGCGCAAATTTCGAACGATTGGCCGATCTTCACCGTTTCTGCACATGAAAGTACGATTCGCTTAAGAAAATAAATTGTAGTCAGAGACGTGCGGTCGTCTGCTTGAATTCTGCCATAACTATTCGGAGCAGAAAATAGTCTGGATTATAACGCGTTTCTGCATGTGATTCGATGTTTCTGCGCAAATTTCGAACGATTGGCCGATCTGCACCGTTTCTGCACATGAAAGTACGATTCGGTTAAGAAAATAAATTGTAGTCAGAGATGTGCGGTTGTCTGCTTGAATTCTGTCATAACTATTCGGAGCAGAAAATAGTCTGGATTATAACGCGTTTCTGCATGTGATTCGATGTTTCTGCGCAAATTTCGAACGATTGGCCGATCTGCACCGTTTCTGCACATGAAAGTACGATTCGGTTAAGAAAATAAATTGTAGTCAGAGATGTGCGGTCGTCTGCTTGAATTCTGTCATAACTGTTCGGAGCAAAAATAGTCTGGATTATAACGCGTTTCTTCATGTGATTCGATGTTTCTGCGCAAATTTCGAACGATTGGCCGATCTGTACCGTTTCTGCACATGAAAGTACGATTCGGTTAAGAAAATAAATTGTAGTCAGAGATGTGCGGTCGTCTGCTTGAATTCTGTCATAACTATTCGGAGCAAAAAATAGTCTGGATTATACCGCGTTGCTGCATGTGATTCGATGTTTCTGCGCAAATTTCGAACGATTGGCCGATCTTCGCCGTTTCTGCACATGAAAGTACGATTCGGTTAAGAAAATAAATTGTAGTCAGAGACGTGCGGTCGTCTGCTTGAATTCTGTCATAACTATTCGGAGCAGAAAATAGTCTGGATTATAACGCGTTTCTGCATGTGATTCGATGTTTTTGCGCAAATTTCGAACGATTGGCCGATCTGCACCGTTTCTGCACATGAAAGTACGATTCGGTTAAGAAAATAAATTGTAGTCAGAGATGTACGGTCGTCTGCTTGAATTCTGTCATAACTATTCGGAGCAAAAAATGGTCTGGATTATAATGCGTTTCTGCATGTGATTCGATGTTTCTGCGCAAATTTCGAACGATTGGCCGATCTGCACCGTTTCTGCACATGAAAGTACGATTCGGTTAAGAAAATAAATTGTAGTCAGAGATGTGCGGTCGTCTGCTTGAATTCTGTCATAACTATTCGGAGCAAAAAATAGTCTGGATTATAATGCGTTTCTGCATGTGATTCGATGTTTCTGCGCAAATTTCGAACGATTGGCCGATCTGCACCGTTTCTGCACATGAAAGTACGATTCGGTTAAGAAAATAAATTGTAGTCAGAGACGTGCGGTCGACTGCTTGAATTCTGTCATAACTATTAGGAGCAAAAATTAGTCTGGATTATAATGCGTTTCTGCATGTGATTCGATGTTTCTGCGCAAATTTCGAACGATTGGCCGATCTGCACCGTTTCTGCACATGAAAGTACGATTCGGTTAAGAAAATAAATTGTAGTCAGAGATGTGCGGTCGTCTGCTTGAATTCTGTCATAACAATTCGGAGCAGAAAATAGTCTGGATTATAACGCGTTTCTGCATGTGATTCGATGTTTCAGCGCAAATTTCGAACGATTGGCCGATCTGCACCGTTTCTGCACATGAAAGTACGATTCGGTTAAGAAAATAAATTGTAGTCAGAGGTGTGCGGTCGTCTCCTTGAATTCTGCCATAACTATTCGGAGCAAAAAATAGTCTGGATAATAATGCGTTTCTGCATGTGATTCGATGTTTCTGCGCAAATTTCGAACGATTGGCCGACCTGCACCGTTTCTGCACATGAAAGTGCGATTCGGTTAAGTAAATAAATTGTAGTCAGAGATGTGCGGTCGTCTGCTTGAATTCTGTCATAACTATTCGGAGCAAAAAATAGTCTGGATTATACCGCGTTGCTGCATGTGATTCGATGTTTCTGCGCAAATTTCGAACGATTGGCCGATCTTCGCCGTTTCTGCACATGAAAGTACGATTCGGTTAAGAAAATAAATTGTAGTCAGAGACGTGCGGTCGTCTGCTTGAATTCTGTCATAACTATTCGGAGCAGAAAATAGTCTGGATTATAACGCGTTTCTGCATGTGATTCGATGTTTTTGCGCAAATTTCGAACGATTGGCCGATCTGCACCGTTTCAGCACATGAAAGTACGATTCGGTTAAGAAAATAAATTGTAGTCAGAGATGTACGGTCGTCTGCTTGAATTCTGTCATAACTATTCGGAGCAAAAAATAGTCTGGATTATAATGCGTTTCTGCATGTGATTCGATGTTTCTGCGCAAATTTCGAACGATTGGCCGATCTGCACCGTTTCTGCACATGAAAGTACGATTCGGTTAAGAAAATAAATTGTAGTCAGAGATGTGCGGTCGTCTGCTTGAATTCTGTCATAACTATTCGGAGCAAAAAATAGTCTGGATTATAATGCGTTTCTGCATGTGATTCGATGTTTCAGCGCAAATTTCGAACGATTGGCCGATCTGCACCGTTTCTGCACATGAAAGTACGATTCGGTTAAGAAAATAAATTGTAGTCAGAGATGTGCGGTCGTCTGCTTGAATTCTGTCATAACTATTCGGAGCAGAAAATAGTCTGGATTATAACGCGTTTCTGCATGTGATTCGATGTTTCTGCGCAAATTTCGAACGATTGGCCGATCTGCACCGTTTCTGCACATGAAAGTACGATTCGGTTAAGAAAATAAATTGTAGTCAGAGATGTGCGGTCGTCTGCTTGAATTCTGTCATAACTATTCGGAGCAAAAAATAGTCTGGATTTTAATGCGTTTCTGCATGTGATTCGATGTTTCTGCGCAAATTTCGAACGATTGGCCGATCTGCACCGTTTCTGCACATGAAAGTACGATTCGGTTAAGAAAATAAATTGTAGTCAGAGATGTACGGTCGTCTGCTTGAATTCTGTCATAACTATTTGGAGCAAAAATTAGTCTGGATTATAATGCGTTTCTGCATGTGATTCGATGTTTCTGCGCAAATTTCGAACGATTGGCCGATCTGCACCGTTTCTGCACATGAAAGTACGATTCGGTTAAGAAAATAAATTGTAGTCAGAGATGTACGGTCGTCTGCTTGAATTCTGTCATAACTATTCGGAGCAAAAATTAGTCTGGATTATAATGCGTTTCTGCATGTGATTCGATGTTTCTGCGCAAATTTCGAACGATTGGCCGATCTGCACCGTTTCTGCACATGAAAGTACGATTCGGTTAAGAAAATAAATTGTAGTCAGAGATGTACGGTCGTCTGCTTGAATTCTGTCATAACTTTTCGGAGCAAAAAATAGTCTGGATTATAATGCGTTTCTGCATGTGATTCGATGTTTCTGCGCAAATTTCGAACGATTGGCCGATCTGCACCGTTTCTGCACATGAAAGTACGATTCGGTTAAGAAAATAAATTGTAGTCAGAGATGTGCGGTCGTCTGCTTGAATTCTGTCATAACTATTCGGAGCAAAAAATAGTCTGGATTATAACGCGTTTCTGCATGTGATTCGATGTTTCTGCGCAAATTTCGAACGATTGGCCGATCTGTACCGTTTCTGCACATGAAAGTACGATTCGGTTAAGAAAATAAATTGTAGTCAGAGATGTGCGGTCGTCTGCTTGAATTCTGTCATAACTATTCGGAGTAAAAAATAGTCTGGATTATACCGCGTTGCTGCATGTGATTCGATGTTTCTGCGCAAATTTCGAACGATTGGCCGATCTTCGCCGTTTCTGCACATGAAAGTACGATTCGGTTAAGAAAATAAATTGTAGTCAGAGACGTGCGGTCGTCTGCTTGAATTCTGTCATAACTATTCGGAGCAGAAAATAGTCTGGATTATAACGCGTTTCTGCATGTGATTCGATGTTTTTGCGCAAATTTCGAACGATTGGCCGATCTGCACCGTTTCTGCACATGAAAGTACGATTCGGTTAAGAAAATAAATTGTAGTCAGAGATGTACGGTCGTCTGCTTGAATTCTGTCATAACTATTCGGAGCAAAAAATAGTCTGGATTATAATGCGTTTCTGCATGTGATTCGATGTTTCTGCGCAAATTTCGAACGATTGGCCGATCTGCACCGTTTCTGCACATGAAAGTACGATTCGGTTAAGAAAATAAATTGTAGTCAGTGATGTGCGGTCGTCTGCTTGAATTCTGTCATAACTATTCGGAGCAAAAAATAGTCTGGATTATAATGCGTTTCTGCATGTGATTCGATGTTTCTGCGCAAATTTCGAACGATTGGCCGATCTGCACCGTTTCTGCACATGAAAGTACGATTCGGTTAAGAAAATAAATTGTAGTCAGAGATGTACGGTCGTCTGCTTGAATTCTGTCATAACTATTCGGAGCAAAAATTAGTCTGGATTATAATGCGTTTCTGCATGTGATTCGATGTTTCTGCGCAAATTTCGAACGATTGGCCGATCTGCACCGTTTCTGCACATGAAAGTACGATTCGGTTAAGAAAATAAATTGTAGTCAGAGATGTGCGGTCGTCTGCTTGAATTCTGTCATAACTATTCGGAGCAAAAAATAGTCTGGATTTTAATGCGTTTCTGCATGTGATTCGATGTTTCTGCGCAAATTTCGAACGATTGGCCGATCTGCACCGTTTCTGCACATGAAAGTACGATTCGGTTAAGAAAATAAATTGTAGTCAGAGATGTGCGGTCGTCTGCTTGAATTCTGTCATAACTATTCGGAGCAAAAAATAGTCTGAATTTTAATGCGTTTCTGCATGTGATTCGATGTTTCTGCGCAAATTTCGAACGATTGGCCGATCTGCACCGTTTCTGCACATGAAAGTACGATTCGGTTAAGAAAATAAATTGTAGTCAGAGATGTACGGTCGTCTGCTTGAATTCTGTCATAACTATTCGGAGCAAAAATTAGTCTGGATTATAATGCGTTTCTGCATGTGATTCGATGTTTCTGCGCAAATTTCGAACGATTGGCCGATCTGCACCGTTTCTGCACATGAAAGTACGATTCGGTTAAGAAAATAAATTGTAGTCAGAGATGTACGGTCGTCTGCTTGAATTCTGTCATAACTTTTCGGAGCAAAAAATAGTCTGGATTATAATGCGTTTCTGCATGTAATTCGATGTTTCTGCGCAAATTTCGAACGATTGGCCGATCTGCACCGTTTCTGCACATGAAAGTACGATTCGGTTAAGAAAATAAATTGTAGTCAGAGACGTGCGGTCGTCTGCTTGAATTCTGTCATAACTATTCGGAGCAAAAATTAGTCTGGATTATAATGCGTTTCTGCATGTGATTCGATGTTTCTGCGCAAATTTCGAACGATTGGCCGATCTGCACCGTTTCTGCACATGAAAGTACGATTCGGTTAAGAAAATAAATTGTAGTCAGAGATGTGCGGTCGTCTGCTTGAATTCTGTCATAACTATTCGGAGCAAAAAATAGTCTGGATTTTAATGCGTTTCTGCATGTGATTCGATGTTTCTGCGCAAATTTCGAACGATTGGCCGATCTGCACCGTTTCTGCACATGAAAGTACGATTCGGTTAAGAAAATAAATTGTAGTCAGAGATGTACGGTCGTCTGCTTGAATTCTGTCATAACTATTCGGAGCAAAAATTAGTCTGGATTATAATGCGTTTCTGCATGTGATTCGATGTTTCTGCGCAAATTTCGAACGATTGGCTGATCTGCACCGTTTCTGCACATGAAAGTACGATTCGGTTAAGAAAATAAATTGTAGTCAGAGATGTACGGTCGTCTGCTTGAATTCTGTCATAACTTTTCGGAGCAAAAAATAGTCTGGATTATAATGCGTTTCTGCATGTGATTCGATGTTTCTGCGCAAATTTCGAACGATTGGCCGATCTGCACCGTTTCTGCACATGAAAGTACGATTCGGTTAAGAAAATAAATTGTAGTCAGAGATGTGCGGTCGTCTGTTTGAATTCTGTCATAACTATTCGGAGCAAAAAATAGTCTGGATTATAACGCGTTTCTGCATGTGATTCGATGTTTCTGCGCAAATTTCGAACGATTGGCCGATCTGCACCGTTTCTGCACATGAAAGTACGATTCGGTTAAGAAAATAAATTGTAGTCAGAGACGTGCGGTCGTCTGCTTGAATTCTGCCATAACTATTCGGAGCAAAAAATAGTCTGGATTATAACGCGTTTCTGCATGTGATTCGATGTTTCTGCGCAAATTTCGAACGATTGGCCGATCTGCAACGTTTCTGCACATGAAAGTACGATTCGGTTAAGAAAATAAATTGTAGTCAGAGATGTACGGTCGTCTGCTTGAATTCTGTCATAACTTTTCGGAGCAAAAAATAGTCTGGATTATAATGCGTTTCTGCATGTAATTCGATGTTTCTGCGCAAATTTCGAACGATTGGCCGATCTGCACCGTTTCTGCACATGAAAGTACGATTCGGTTAAGAAAATAAATTGTAGTCAGAGACGTGCGGTCGTCTGCTTGAATTCTGTCATAACTATTCGGAGCAAAAATTAGTCTGGATTATAATGCGTTTCTGCATGTGATTCGATGTTTCTGCGCAAATTTCGAACGATTGGCCGATCTGCACCGTTTCTGCACATGAAAGTACGATTCGGTTAAGAAAATAAATTGTAGTCGGAGATGTGCGGTCGTCTGCTTGAATTCTGTCATAACTATTCGGAGCAAAAAATAGTCTGGATTTTAATGCGTTTCTGCATGTGATTCGATGTTTCTGCGCAAATTTCGAACGATTGGCCGATCTGCACCGTTTCTGCACATGAAAGTACGATTCGGTTAAGAAAATAAATTGTAGTCAGAGATGTACGGTCGTCTGCTTGAATTCTGTCATAACTATTCGGAGCAAAAATTAGTCTGGATTATAATGCGTTTCTGCATGTGATTCGATGTTTCTGCGCAAATTTCGAACGATTGGCTGATCTGCACCGTTTCTGCACATGAAAGTACGATTCGGTTAAGAAAATAAATTGTAGTCAGAGATGTACGGTCGTCTGCTTGAATTCTGTCATAACTTTTCGGAGCAAAAAATAGTCTGGATTATAATGCGTTTCTGCATGTGATTCGATGTTTCTGCGCAAATTTCGAACGATTGGCCGATCTGCACCGTTTCTGCACATGAAAGTACGATTCGGTTAAGAAAATAAATTGTAGTCAGAGATGTGCGGTCGTCTGCTTGAATTCTGTCATAACTATTCGGAGCAAAAAATAGTCTGGATTATAACGCGTTTCTGCATGTGATTCGATGTTTCTGCGCAAATTTCGAACGATTGGCCGATCTGCACCGTTTCTGCACATGAAAGTACGATTCGGTTAAGAAAATAAATTGTAGTCAGAGACGTGCGGTCGTCTGCTTGAATTCTGCCATAACTATTCGGAGCAAAAAATAGTCTGGATTATAACGCGTTTCTGCATGTGATTCGATGTTTCTGCGCAAATTTCGAACGATTGGCCGATCTGTACCGTTTCTGCACATGAAAGTACGATTCGGTTAAGAAAATAAATTGTAATCAGAGATGTACGGTCGTCTGCTTGAATTCTGTCATAACTATTCGGAGCAAAAAATAGTCTGGATTATAATGCGTTTCTGCATGTGATTCGATGTTTCTGCGCAAATTTCGAACGATTGGCCGATCTGCACCGTTTCTGCACATGAAAGTACGATTCGGTTAAGAAAATAAATTGTAGTCAGAGATGTGCGGTCTTCTGCTTGAATTCTGTCCTAACTATTCGGAGCAAAAAATAGTCTGGATTATAACGCGTTTCTGCATGTGATTCGATGTTTCTGCGCAAATTTCGAACGATTGGCCGATCTGCACCGTTTCTGCACATGAAAGTACGATTCGGTTAAGAAAATAAATTGTAGTCAGAGACGTGCGGTCGTCTGCTTGAATTCTGCCATAACTATTCGGAGCAAAAAATAGTCTGGATTATAACGCGTTTCTGCATGTGATTCGATGTTTCTGCGCAAATTTCGAACGATTGGCCGATCTGTACCGTTTCTGCACATGAAAGTACGATTCGGTTAAGAAAATAAATTGTAATCAGAGATGTACGGTCGTCTGCTTGAATTCTGTCATAACTATTCGGAGCAAAAAATAGTCTGGATTATAATGCGTTTCTGCATGTGATTCGATGTTTCTGCGCAAATTTCGAACGATTGGCCGATCTGCACCGTTTCTGCACATGAAAGTACGATTCGGTTAAGAAAATAAATTGTAGTCAGAGATGTGCGGTCTTCTGCTTGAATTCTGTCCTAACTATTCGGAGCAAAAAATAGTCTGGATTATAATGCGTTTCTGCATGTGATTCGATGTTTCTGCGCAAATTTCGAACGATTGGCCGATCTGCACCGTTTCTGCACATGAAAGTACGATTCGGTTAAGAAAATAAATTGTAGTCAGAGACGTGCGGTCGTCTGCTTGAATTCTGTCATAACTATTCGGAGCAAAAATTAGTCTGGATTATAATGCGTTTCTGCATGTGATTCGATGTTTCTGCGCAAATTTCGAACGATTGGCCGATCTGCACCGTTTCTGCACATGAAAGTACGATTCGGTTAAGAAAATAAATTGTAGTCAGAGATGTACGGTCGTCTGCTTGAATTCTGTCATAACTATTCGGAGCAAAAATTAGTCTGGATTATAATGCGTTTCTGCATGTGATTCGATGTTTCTGCGCAAATTTCGAACGATTGGCCGATCTGCACCGTTTCTGCACATGAAAGTACGATTCGGTTAAGAAAATAAATTGTAGTCAGAGATGTACGGTCGTCTGCTTGAATTCTGTCATAACTTTTCGGAGCAAAAAATAGTCTGGATTATAATGCGTTTCTGCATGTGATTCGATGTTTCTGCGCAAATTTCGAACGATTGGCCGATCTGCACCGTTTCTGCACATGAAAGTACGATTCGGTTAAGAAAATAAATTGTAGTCAGAGATGTACGGTCGTCTGCTTGAATTCTGTCATAACTATTCGGAGCAAAAATTAGTCTGGATTATAATGCGTTTCTGCATGTGATTCGATGTTTCTGCGCAAATTTCGAACGATTGGCCGATCTTCACCGTTTCTGCACATGAAAGTACGATTCGGTTAAGAAAATAAATTGTAGTCAGAGATGTACGGTCGTCTGCTTGAATTCTGTCATAACTTTTCGGAGCAAAAAATAGTCTGGATTATAATGCGTTTCTGCATGTGATTCGATGTTTCTGCGCAAATTTCGAACGATTGGCCGATCTGCAACGTTTCTGCACATGAAAGTACGATTCGGTTAAGAAAATAAATTGTAGTCAGAGATGTGCGGTCGTCTGCTTGAATTCTGTCATAACTATTCGGAGCAAAAAATAGTCTGGATTATAACGCGTTTCTGCATGTGATTCGATGTTTCTGCGCAAATTTCGAACGATTGGCCGATCTGCACCGTTTCTGCACATGAAAGTACGATTCGGTTAAGAAAATAAATTGTAGTCAGAGACGTGCGGTCGTCTGCTTGAATTCTGTCATAACTATCCGGAGCAAAAAATAGTCTGGATTATAATGCGTTTCTGCATGTGATTCGATGTTTCTGCGCAAATCTGGAACGATTGGCCGATCTGCACCGTTTCTGCACATGAAAGTACGATTCGGTTAAGAAAATAAATTGTAGTCAGAGGTGTGCGGTCGTCTGCTTGAATTCTGTCATAACTATTCGGAGCAAAAAATAGTCTGGATTATAACGCGTTTCTGCATGTGATTCGTTGTTTCTGCGCAAATTTCGAACGATTGGCCGATCTGCACCGTTTCTGCACATGAAAGTACGATTCGGTTAAGAAAATAAATTGTAGTCGGAGATGTGCGGTCGTCTGCTTGAATTCTGTCATAACTATTCGGAGCAAAAAATAGTCTGGATTATACCGCGTTGCTGCATGTGATTCGATGTTTCTGCGCAAATTTCGAACGATTGGCCGATCTTCACCGTTTCTGCACATGAAAGTACGATTCGGTTAAGAAAATAAATTGTAGTCAGAGACGTGCGGTCGTCTGCTTGAATTCTGTCATAACTATTCGGAGCAAAAAATAGTCTGGATTATACCGCGTTGCTGCATGTGATTCGATGTTTCTGCGCAAATTTCGACCGATTGGCCGATCTGCACCGTTTCTGCACATGAAAGTACGATTCGGTTAAGAAAATAAATTGTAGTCAGAGATGTGCGGTCTTCTGCTTTGAATTCTGTCCTAACTATTCGGAGCAAAAAATAGTCTGGATTATAATGCGTTTCTGCATGTGATTCGATGTTTCTGCGCAAATTTCGAACGATTGGCCGATCTGCACCGTTTCTGCACATGAAAGTACGATTCGGTTAAGAAAATAAATTGTAGTCAGAGACGTGCGGTCGTCTGCTTGAATTCTGTCATAACTATTCGGAGCAAAAATTAGTCTGGATTATAATGCGTTTCTGCATGTGATTCGATGTTTCTGCGCAAATTTCGAACGATTGGCCGATCTGCACCGTTTCTGCACATGAAAGTACGATTCGGTTAAGAAAATAAATTGTAGTCAGAGATGTACGGTCGTCTGCTTGAATTCTGTCATAACTATTCGGAGCAAAAATTAGTCTGGATTATAATGCGTTTCTGCATGTGATTCGATGTTTCTGCGCAAATTTCGAACGATTGGCCGATCTGCACCGTTTCTGCACATGAAAGTACGATTCGGTTAAGAAAATAAATTGTAGTCAGAGATGTACGGTCGTCTGCTTGAATTCTGTCATAACTTTTCGGAGCAAAAAATAGTCTGGATTATAATGCGTTTCTGCATGTGATTCGATGTTTCTGCGCAAATTTCGAACGATTGGCCGATCTGCACCGTTTCTGCACATGAAAGTACGATTCGGTTAAGAAAATAAATTGTAGTCAGAGGTGTGCGGTCGTCTGCTTGAATTCTGTCATAACTATTCGGAGCAAAAAATAGTCTGGATTATAACGCGTTTCTGCATGTGATTCGTTGTTTCTGCGCAAATTTCGAACGATTGGCCGATCTTCACCGTTTCTGCACATGAAAGTACGATTCGGTTAAGAAAATAAATTGTAGTCAGAGACGTGCGGTCGTCTGCTTGAATTCTGTCATAACTATTCGGAGCAAAAAATAGTCTGGATTATACCGCGTTGCTGCATGTGATTCGATGTTTCTGCGCAAATTTCGAACGATTGGCCGATCTTCACCGTTTCTGCACATGAAAGTACGATTCGGTTAAGAAAATAAATTGTAGTCAGAGACGTGCGGTCGTCTGCTTGAATTCTGTCATAACTATCCGGAGCAAAAAATAGTCTGGATTATAATGCGTTTCTGCATGTGATTCGATGTTTCTGCGCAAATTTCGAACGATTGGCCGATCTGCAACGTTTCTGCACATGAAAGTACGATTCGGTTAAGAAAATAAATTGTAGTCAGAGATGTACGGTCGTCTGCTTGAATTCTGTCATAACTTTTCGGAGCAAAAAATAGTCTGGATTATAATGCGTTTCTGCATGTGATTCGATGTTTCTGCGCAAATTTCGAACGATTGGCCGATCTGCAACGTTTCTGCACATGAAAGTACGATTCGGTTAAGAAAATAAATTGTAGTCAGAGATGTGCGGTCGTCTGCTTGAATTCTGTCATAACTATTCGGAGCAAAAAATAGTCTGGATTATAACGCGTTTCTGCATGTGATTCGATGTTTCTGCGCAAATTTCGAACGATTGGCCGATCTGCACCGTTTCTGCACATGAAAGTACGATTCGGTTAAGAAAATAAATTGTAGTCAGAGACGTGCGGTCGTCTGCTTGAATTCTGTCATAACTATCCGGAGCAAAAAATAGTCTGGATTATAATGCGTTTCTGCATGTGATTCGATGTTTCTGCGCAAATTTGGAACGATTGGCCGATCTGCACCGTTTCTGCACATGAAAGTACGATTCGGTTAAGAAAATAAATTGTAGTCAGAGGTGTGCGGTCGTCTGCTTGAATTCTGTCATAACTATTCGGAGCAAAAAATAGTCTGGATTATAACGCGTTTCTGCATGTGATTCGTTGTTTCTGCGCAAATTTCGAACGATTGGCCGATCTGCACCGTTTCTGCACATGAAAGTACGATTCGGTTAAGAAAATAAATTGTAGTCGGAGATGTGCGGTCGTCTGCTTGAATTCTGTCATAACTATTCGGAGCAAAAAATAGTCTGGATTATACCGCGTTGCTGCATGTGATTCGATGTTTCTGCGCAAATTTCGAACGATTGGCCGATCTTCACCGTTTCTGCACATGAAAGTACGATTCGGTTAAGAAAATAAATTGTAGTCAGAGACGTGCGGTCGTCTGCTTGAATTCTGTCATAACTATTCGGAGCAAAAAATAGTCTGGATTATACCGCGTTGCTGCATGTGATTCGATGTTTCTGCGCAAATTTCGACCGATTGGCCGATCTTCACCGTTTCTGCACATGAAAGTACGATTCGGTTAAGAAAATAAATTGTAGTCAGAGACGTGCGGTCGTCTGCTTGAATTCTGTCATAACTATCCGGAGCAAAAAATAGTCTGGATTATAATGCGTTTCTGCATGTGATTCGATGTTTCTGCGCAAATTTCGAACGATTGGCCGATCTGCAACGTTTCTGCACATGAAAGTACGATTCGGTTAAGAAAATAAATTGTAGTCAGAGATGTACGGTCGTCTGCTTGAATTCTGTCATAACTGTTCGGAGCAAAAAATAGTCTGGATTATAATGCGTTTCTGCATGCGATTCGATGTTTCTGCGCAAATTTCGAACGATTGGCCGATCTGTACCGTTTCTGCACATGAAAGTACGATTCGGTTAAGAAAATAAATTGTAGTCGGAGATGTGCGGTCGTCTGCTTGAATTCTGTCATAACTATTCGGAGCAAAAAATAGTCCGGATTATAACGCGTTTCTGCATGTGATTCGATGTTTCTGCGCAAATTTCGAACGATTGGCCGATCTGCACCGTTTCTGCACATAAAAGTACGATTCGGTTAAGAAAATAAATTGTAGTCAGAGATGTGCGGTCGTCTGCTTGAATTCTGTCATAACTATTCGGAGCAAAAAATAGTCTGGATTATAACGCGTTTCTTCATGTGATTCGATGTTTCTGCGCAAATTTCGAACGATTGGCCGATCTTCACCGTTTCTGCACATGAAAGTACGATTCGGTTAAGAAAATAAATTGTAGTCAGAGATGTGCGGTCGTCTGCTTGAATTCTGTCATAACTATCCGGAGCAAAAAATAGTCTGGATTATAATGCGTTTCTGCATGTGATTCGATGTTTCTGCGCAAATTTCGAACGATTGGCCGATCTGCAACGTTTCTGCACATGAAAGTACGATTCGGTTAAGAAAATAAATTGTAGTCAGAGATGTACGGTCGTCTGCTTGAATTCTGTCATAACTGTTCGGAGCAAAAAATAGTCTGGATTATAATGCGTTTCTGCATGCGATTCGATGTTTCTGCGCAAATTTCGAACGATTGGCCGATCTGTACCGTTTCTGCACATGAAAGTACGATTCGGTTAAGAAAATAAATTGTAGTCGGAGATGTGCGCTCGTCTGCTTGAATTCTGTCATAACTATTCGGAGCAAAAAATAGTCCGGATTATAACGCGTTTCTGCATGTGATTCGATGTTTCTGCGCAAATTTCGAACGATTGGCCGATCTGCACCGTTTCTGCACATAAAAGTACGATTCGGTTAAGAAAATAAATTGTAGTCAGAGATGTGCGGTCGTCTGCTTGAATTCTGTCATAACTATTCGGAGCAAAAAATAGTCTGGATTATAACGCGTTTCTGCATGTGATTCGATGTTTCTGCGCAAATTTCGAACGATTGGCCGATCTTCACCGTTTCTGCACATGAAAGTACGATTCGGTTAAGAAAATAAATTGTAGTCAGAGATGTGCGGTCGTCTGCTTGAATTCTGTCATAACTATTCGGAGCAAAAAATAGTCTGGAAAAAATAGTCTCAAAAAAAAACTGCGCATGCGCATCTAGAAAACAGTTGCGCAGGCGCATCTCAAAAAAGGTGCGCAGGCGCATCTCAAAAAAGATGCGCAGGCGCATCTTAACCCTTTCGCTACGGGCTGCTTCTCCGCCGCAGTACTCCCGCTGAACGGGTTGGTTCTCGCCGTGGAGAGAAAACTCCAAGAACACAAATATAACCTCAAAACGAGTGGCCACGGAAATCGTAATCGTGCCAATAACTCCAATTGCTGGTCATATATCCAGTACGCGGCATCTTATGCAGAGCGACTATAGTCGCCCGTAGCACCTCAGTGGCGTTTTATGCAGAGCGACTATAGTCGCCCGTAATACCTCAGTGGCGTTTTATGCAGAGCGACTATAGTTGCCCGTAGTACCTCAGTGGCGTTTTATGCAGAGCGACTATAGTCGCACGTACTAGCGAAAGGGTAAAATAGAAATATTACTTTAATTTATATTAATTTTATACTAATATTGAATTTATAAAACAATTTCATTTAAATATAAATATTACTTTAATTTATATTAATTTGATATTAATATTAATTTGTATAAAAAATTCATTTAAATATAAATATTACTTTAATTTATATTAATTTTATACTAATATTAAATTTATATAAAAATTGCATTTAAATATAAATATTACTTTAATTTTTATTCATTTCATATTAATATTAAATTTATATAAAAATTGCATTTAAATGTAAATATTAAATTAATTTATATTCATTTGATATTAATATTAAATTTGTATAAAAATTTCATATAAATATAAATATTACTTTAATTTATGTTAATTTTATATTAAAATTAAATCTATATAAAAATTTCATTAAAATATAAATATTACTTTATTTTATATTAATTTTCTATTAAAATTAAATCTATATAAAAATTTCATTTAATTATAAATACTACTTTAATTTATATTCATTTCATATTAATATTAAATTTATATAAAAATTGCATTTAAATATAAATATTAAATTAATTTATATTCATTTGATATTAATATTAAATTTATATAAAAATTTCATTTAATTATAAATATTACTTTAATTTATATTCATTTTCTATTAAAATTAAATCTATATAAAAATTTCATTTAAATATAAATATTACTTTAATTTATATTCATTTGAAATTAATATTGAATTTGTATAAAAAATTCATTTAAATAAAAATATACTTTAATTCATATTAATTTTATATTAAAATTAAATCTATATAAAAATTTAATTTAGTTACAAATTTATATTAATTTTATACCAATATTAAATGTATATATAAATTGCATTTAAGTATAAATAATAAATCAGTTTATATTCATTTGATATTAATATTAAATTTGTATAAAAATTTCATTTAATTATAAATATTACATTAATTTATATTAATTTTCTATTAAAATTAAATCTATATAAAAATTTCATTTAATTATAAATATTACTATAATTTATATTAATTTTCTATTAAAATTAAATCTATATAAAAATTTCATTTAAATATAAATATTACTTTAATTTATATTAATTTTATATTAAAATTAAATCTATATAAAAATTTCATTTAACTATAAATATTACATTAATTTATATTAATTTTATATTAATATTAAATCGATATAAAAATTTCATATAAATATAAATATTACTTTAATTTATATTAATTTTCTATTAAAATTAAATCTATATAAAAATTTCATTTAAATATAAATATTACTTTAATTTATATTAATTTTCAATTAAAATTAAATCTATATAAAAATTTCATTTAAATATAAATATTACTATAATTTATAATAATTTTCTATTAAAATTAAACCTATATAAAAATTTCATTTAAATATAAATATTACTTTAATTTATATTAATTTTATATTAAAATTAAATCGATATTAAAGTTTCATTAAAATATAAATATTACTTTATTTTATATTAATTTTCTATTAAAATTAAATCTATATAAAAATTTCATTTAAATATAAATATTACTTTAATTTATATTAATTTTATATTAAAATTAAATTTATATAAAAATTTCATTTAAATATAAATATTACTTTAATTTTTATTAATTTTATATTAAAATTAAATCGATATAAAAATTTCATTTAAATATAAATATTACTTTAATATATATTAATTTTCTATTAAAATTAAATCTATATAAAAATTTCATTTAAATATAATTATTACTATAATTTATATTAATTTTCTATTAAAATTAAATCTATATAAAAATTTCATTTAAATATAAATATTACTTTAATTTATATTAATTTTATATTAAAATTAAATCTATATAAAAATTTCATTTAAATATAAATATTACTTTAATTTATATTAATTTTATATTAAAATTAAATCTATATAAAAATTTCATTTAGTTATAAATATTACATTAATTTATATTAATTTTATATTAAAATTAAATCTATATAAAAATTTCATTTAAATGTAAATATTACTATAATTTATATTAATTTTATATCAAAATTAAATCTATATAAAAATTTCATTTAATTATAAATATTACATTAATTTATATTAATTTTCTATTAAAATTAAATCTATCTAAAAATTTCATTAATATATAAATATTACTTTAATTTATATTAATTTTATATTAAAATTAAATCTATATAAAAATTTCATTTAAATATAAATATTACTTTAATTTATATTAATTTCATATTAAAATTAAATCTATATAAAAATTTCATTTAATTATAAATATTACTATAATTTATATTAATTTTCTATTAAAATTAAATCTATATAAAAATTTCATTTAAATATAAATATTACTTTAATTTATATTAATTTTATATTAAAATTAAATCTATATAAAAATTTCATTTAATTATAAATATTACATTAATTTATATTAATTTTATATTAATATTAAATCGATATAAAAATTTCATATAAATATAAATATTACTTTAATTTATATTAATTTTCTATTAAAATTAAATCTATATAAAAATTTCATTTAAATGTAAATATTACTTTAATTTATATTAATTTTCAATTAAAATTAAATCTATATAAAAATTTCATTTAAATATAAATATTACTATAATTTATATTAATTTTCTATTAAAATTAAACCTATATAAAAATTTCATTTAAATATAAATATTACTTTAATTTATATTAATTTTATATTAAAATTAAATCGATATTAAAGTTTCATTAAAATATAAATATTACTTTATTTTATATTAATTTTCTATTAAAATTAAATCTATATAAAAATTTCATTTAAATATAAATATTACTTTAATTTATATTAATTTTATATTAAAATTAAATTTATATAAAAATTTCATTTAAATATAAATATTACTTTAATTTTTATTAATTTTATATTAAAATTAAATCGATATAAAAATTTCATTTAAATATAAATATTACTTTAATATATATTAATTTTCTATTAAAATTAAATCTATATAAAAATTTCATTTAAATATAATTATTACTATAATTTATATTAATTTTCTATTAAAATTAAATCTATATAAAAATTTCATTTAAATATAAATATTACTTTAATTTATATTAATTTTATATTAAAATTAAATCTATATAAAAATTTCATTTAAATATAAATATTACTTTAATTTATATTAATTTTATATTAAAATTAAATCTATATAAAAATTTCATTTAGTTATAAATATTACATTAATTTATATTAATTTTATATTAAAATTAAATCTATATAAAAATTTCATTTAAATGTAAATATTACTATAATTTATATTAATTTTATATCAAAATTAAATCTATATAAAAATTTCATTTAATTATAAATATTACATTAATTTATATTAATTTTCTATTAAAATTAAATCTATCTAAAAATTTCATTAATATATAAATATTACTTTAATTTATATTAATTTTATATTAAAATTAAATCTATATAAAAATTTCATTTAAATATAAATATTACTTTAATTTATATTAATTTCATATTAAAATTAAATCTATATAAAAATTTCATTTAATTATAAATATTACTATAATTTATATTAATTTTCTATTAAAATTAAATCTATATAAAAATTTCATTTAAATATAAATATTACTTTAATTTATATTAATTTTATATTAAAATTAAATCTATATAAAAATTTCATTTAATTATAAATATTACATTAATTTATATTAATTTTATATTAATATTAAATCGATATAAAAATTTCATATAAATATAAATATTACTTTAATTTATATTAATTTTCTATTAAAATTAAATCTATATAAAAATTTCATTTAAATGTAAATATTACTTTAATTTATATTAATTTTCAATTAAAATTAAATCTATATAAAAATTTCATTTAAATATAAATATTACTATAATTTATATTAATTTTCTATTAAAATTAAACCTATATAAAAATTTCATTTAAATATAAATATTACTTTAATTTATATTAATTTTATATTAAAATTAAATCGATATTAAAGTTTCATTAAAATATAAATATTACTTTATTTTATATTAATTTTCTATTAAAATTAAATCTATATAAAAATTTCATTTAAATATAAATATTACTTTAATTTATATTAATTTTATATTAAAATTAAATTTATATAAAAATTTCATTTAAATATAAATATTACTTTAATTTTTATTAATTTTATATTAAAATTAAATCGATATAAAAATTTCATTTAAATATAAATATTACTTTAATATATATTAATTTTCTATTAAAATTAAATCTATATAAAAATTTCATTTAAATATAATTATTACTATAATTTATATTAATTTTCTATTAAAATTAAATCTATATAAAAATTTCATTTAAATATAAATATTACTTTAATTTATATTAATTTTATATTAAAATTAAATCTATATAAAAATTTCATTTAAATATAAATATTACTTTAATTTATATTAATTTTATATTAAAATTAAATCTATATAAAAATTTCATTTAGTTATAAATATTACATTAATTTATATTAATTTTATATTAAAATTAAATCTATATAAAAATTTCATTTAAATGTAAATATTACTATAATTTATATTAATTTTATATCAAAATTAAATCTATATAAAAATTTCATTTAATTATAAATATTACATTAATTTATATTAATTTTCTATTAAAATTAAATCTATCTAAAAATTTCATTAATATATAAATATTACTTTAATTTATATTAATTTTATATTAAAATTAAATCTATATAAAAATTTCATTTAAATATAAATATTACTTTAATTTATATTAATTTCATATTAAAATTAAATCTATATAAAAATTTCATTTAGTTATAAATATTACATTAATTTATATTAATTTTATATTAAAATTAAATCTATATAAAAATTTCATTTAAATGTAAATATTACTATAATTTATATTAATTTTATATCAAAATTAAATCTATATAAAAATTTCATTTAATTATAAATATTACATTAATTTATATTAATTTTCTATTAAAATTAAATCTATCTAAAAATTTCATTAATATATAAATATTACTTTAATTTATATTAATTTTATATTAAAATTAAATCTATATAAAAATTTCATTTAAATATAAATATTACTTTAATTTATATTAATTTCATATTAAAATTAAATCTATATAAAAATTTCATTTAATTATAAATATTACTATAATTTATATTAATTTTCTATTAAAATTAAATCTATATAAAAATTTCATTTAAATATAAATATTACTTTAATTTATATTAATTTTATATTAAAATTAAATCTATATAAAAATTTCATTTAATTATAAATATTACATTAATTTATATTAATTTTATATTAATATTAAATCGATATAAAAATTTCATATAAATATAAATATTACTTTAATTTATATTAATTTTCTATTAAAATTAAATCTATATAAAAATTTCATTTAAATGTAAATATTACTTTAATTTATATTAATTTTCAATTAAAATTAAATCTATATAAAAATTTCATTTAAATATAAATATTACTATAATTTATATTAATTTTCTATTAAAATTAAACCTATATAAAAATTTCATTTAAATATAAATATTACTTTAATTTATATTAATTTTATATTAAAATTAAATCGATATTAAAGTTTCATTAAAATATAAATATTACTTTATTTTATATTAATTTTCTATTAAAATTAAATCTATATAAAAATTTCATTTAAATATAAATATTACTTTAATTTATATTAATTTTATATTAAAATTAAATTTATATAAAAATTTCATTTAAATATAAATATTACTTTAATTTTTATTAATTTTATATTAAAATTAAATCGATATAAAAATTTCATTTAAATATAAATATTACTTTAATATATATTAATTTTCTATTAAAATTAAATCTATATAAAAATTTCATTTAAATATAATTATTACTATAATTTATATTAATTTTCTATTAAAATTAAATCTATATAAAAATTTCATTTAAATATAAATATTACTTTAATTTATATTAATTTTATATTAAAATTAAATCTATATAAAAATTTCATTTAAATATAAATATTACTTTAATTTATATTAATTTTATATTAAAATTAAATCTATATAAAAATTTCATTTAGTTATAAATATTACATTAATTTATATTAATTTTATATTAAAATTAAATCTATATAAAAATTTCATTTAAATGTAAATATTACTATAATTTATATTAATTTTATATCAAAATTAAATCTATATAAAAATTTCATTTAATTATAAATATTACATTAATTTATATTAATTTTCTATTAAAATTAAATCTATCTAAAAATTTCATTAATATATAAATATTACTTTAATTTATATTAATTTTATATTAAAATTAAATCTATATAAAAATTTCATTTAAATATAAATATTACTTTAATTTATATTAATTTCATATTAAAATTAAATCTATATAAAAATTTCATTTAGTTATAAATATTACATTAATTTATATTAATTTTATATTAAAATTAAATCTATATAAAAATTTCATTTAAATGTAAATATTACTATAATTTATATTAATTTTATATCAAAATTAAATCTATATAAAAATTTCATTTAATTATAAATATTACATTAATTTATATTAATTTTCTATTAAAATTAAATCTATCTAAAAATTTCATTAATATATAAATATTACTTTAATTTATATTAATTTTATATTAAAATTAAATCTATATAAAAATTTCATTTAATTATAAATATTACATTAATTTATATTAATTTTCTATTAAAATTAAATTGATATAAAAATTTCATTTAAATATAAATATTACTTTAATTTATAATAATTTTATTTTAAAATTAAATCTATATAAAAATTTCATTTAAATATAAATATTACTTTAATTTATATTAATTTTATATTAAAATTAAATCTATATAAAAATTTCATTTAGTTATAAATATTACATTAATTTATATTAATTTTATATTAAAATTAAATCTATATAAAAATTTCATTTAAATGTAAATATTACTTTAATTTATATTAATTTTCTATTAAAATTAAATCTATATAAAAATTTCATTTAAATATAAATATTACTATAATTTATATTAACTTCTATTAAAATTAAAGCTATATAAAAATTTCATTTAAATATAAATATTACTTGAATTTATATTAATTTTATGTTAAAATTAAATCGATATAAAAATTTCATTAAAATATAAATATTACTTTATTTTATATTAATTTTCTATTAAAATTAAATCTATATAAAAATTTCATTTAAATATAAATATTACTTTAATTTATATTAATTTTCAATTAAAATTAAATCTATTTAAAAATTTCATTTAAATATAAATATTACTATAATTTATATTAATTTTCTATTAAAATTAAACCTATATAAAAATTTCATTTAAATATAAATATTACTTTAATTTATATTAATTTTATATTAAAATTAATTCGATATAAAAGTTTCATTAAAATATAAATATTACTTTATTTTATATTAATTTTCTATTAAAATTAAATCTATATAAAAATTTCATTTAAATATAAATATTACTTTAATTTATATTAATTTTATATTAAAATTAAATTTATATAAAAATTTCATTTAAATATAAATATTACTTTAATTTATATTAATTTCATATTAAAATTAAATCTATATAAAAATTTCATTTAATTATAAATATTACTATAATTTATATTAATTTTCTATTAAAATTAAATCTATATAAAAATTTCATTTAAATATAAATATTACTTTAATTTATATTAATTTTATATTAAAATTAAATTTATATAAAAATTTCATTTAAATATAAATATTACTTTAATTTTTATTAATTTTATATTAAAATTAAATCGATATAAAAATTTCATTTAAATATAAATATTACTTTAATATATATTAATTTTCTATTAAAATTAAATCTATATAAAAATTTCATTTAAATATAATTATTACTATAATTTATATTAATTTTCTATTAAAATTAAATCTATATAAAAATTTCATTTAAATATAAATATTACTTTAATTTATATTAATTTTATATTAAAATTAAATCTATATAAAAATTTCATTTAAATATAAATATTACTTTAATTTATATTAATTTTATATTAAAATTAAATCTATATAAAAATTTCATTAATATATAAATATTACATTAATTTATATTAATTTTATATTAAAATTAAATCTATATAAAAATTTCATTTAAATGTAAATATTACTATAATTTATATTAATTTTATATCAAAATTAAATCTATATAAAAATTTCATTTAATTATAAATATTACATTAATTTATATTAATTTTCTATTAAAATTAAATCTATCTAAAAATTTCATTAATATATAAATATTACTTTAATTTATATTAATTTTATATTAAAATTAAATCTATATAAAAATTTCATTTAAATATAAATATTACTTTAATTTATATTAATTTCATATTAAAATTAAATCTATATAAAAATTTCATTTAGTTATAAATATTACATTAATTTATATTAATTTTATATTAAAATTAAATCTATATAAAAATTTCATTTAAATGTAAATATTACTATAATTTATATTAATTTTATATCAAAATTAAATCTATATAAAAATTTCATTTAATTATAAATATTACATTAATTTATATTAATTTTCTATTAAAATTAAATCTATCTAAAAATTTCATTAATATATAAATATTACTTTAATTTATATTAATTTTATATTAAAATTAAATCTATATAAAAATTTCATTTAATTATAAATATTACATTAATTTATATTAATTTTCTATTAAAATTAAATTGATATAAAAATTTCATTTAAATATAAATATTACTTTAATTTATAATAATTTTATTTTAAAATTAAATCTATATAAAAATTTCATTTAAATATAAATATTACTTTAATTTATATTAATTTTCAATTAAAATTAAATCTATATAAAAATTTCATTTAAATGTAAATATTACTATAATTTATATTAATTTTATATCAAAATTAAATCTATATAAAAATTTCATTTAATTATAAATATTACATTAATTTATATTAATTTTCTATTAAAATTAAATCTATCTAAAAATTTCATTAATATATAAATATTACTTTAATTTATATTAATTTTATATTAAAATTAAATCTATATAAAAATTTCATTTAAATATAAATATTACTTTAATTTATATTAATTTCATATTAAAATTAAATCTATATAAAAATTTCATTTAATTATAAATATTACTATAATTTATATTAATTTTCTATTAAAATTAAATCTATATAAAAATTTCATTTAAATATAAATATTACTTTAATTTATATTAATTTTATATTAAAATTAAATCTATATAAAAATTTCATTTAATTATAAATATTACATTAATTTATATTAATTTTATATTAATATTAAATCGATATAAAAATTTCATATAAATATAAATATTACTTTAATTTTTATTAATTTTATATTAAAATTAAATCGATATAAAAATTTCATTTAAATATAAATATTACTTTAATATATATTAATTTTCTATTAAAATTAAATCTATATAAAAATTTCATTTAAATATAATTATTACTATAATTTATATTAATTTTCTATTAAAATTAAATCTATATAAAAATTTCATTTAAATATAAATATTACTTTAAATTATATTAATTTTATATTAAAATTAAATCTATATAAAAATTTCATTTAAATATAAATATTACTTTAATTTATATTAATTTTATATTAAAATTAAATCTATATAAAAATTTCATTAATATATAAATATTACATTAATTTATATTAATTTTATATTAAAATTAAATCTATATAAAAATTTCATTTAAATGTAAATATTACTATAATTTATATTAATTTTATATCAAAATTAAATCTATATAAAAATTTCATTTAATTATAAATATTACATTAATTTATATTAATTTTCTATTAAAATTAAATCTATCTAAAAATTTCATTAATATATAAATATTACTTTAATTTATATTAATTTTATATTAAAATTAAATCTATATAAAAATTTCATTTAAATATAAATATTACTTTAATTTATATTAATTTCATATTAAAATTAAATCTATATAAAAATTTCATTTAGTTATAAATATTACATTAATTTATATTAATTTTATATTAAAATTAAATCTATATAAAAATTTCATTTAAATGTAAATATTACTATAATTTATATTAATTTTATATCAAAATTAAATCTATATAAAAATTTCATTTAATTATAAATATTACATTAATTTATATTAATTTTCTATTAAAATTAATGTTAGATTACTATGGAGGCCACTCAAATGATGCACCGCAACCAATACTCAACAGTAACAACGTTTATTAATGTACTTAGCCATAAAGGCATTACACGTGTTCGCTCTTCGCATATACGACAAAAGACAACGGTCTTCGCGCCAACGCTCGCGTACCCGGCGACCGACTCGCCCCGAGGATTCCCGAACTCACTCGAGGCACGCAACGGAAGACGTGCAGTTGTATTGTTGCCGTTCCAACACTCCCCCTCAACTGCATGTCTTACAATCCTATAATACCGATTTAATTTAAATTTAACAATCGAACGCATGTCTCGTGCTTTATTCTGCCCAGTGGTTTTGTAAGAACGTCCGCGGTCATTTCACTCGTACGCAAGTGTTTTACAATTATTTCCCCTTGTTCTTGCGCTTCCCGGGAGAAATGGTATCTTATGTCTATGTGTTTACTTCGACCATGGTACACACTATTTTTACTTAACTCTATCGCACTTAAATTATCACAATGAACTGTAGTTGGTTTGCTTGTCGGTGAATAAATTTTCATGTGTTTTAACAAATTTCTCGTATAGATTATTTCTTTGGTTACCTCCGACAGTGCCATGTATTCGGCCTCCATTGTGGATAGCGCAATCGACTTTTGCTTCTTACTTTTCCAGTTAATTGGACCGCCCGCTAATTTTAATACGTATCCGGTACACGATTTCCTATCGCTTGCATCGCCGGCCCAATCGGAATCTACATATGCTAGTAGTGGACTATTATTGTTTTCGTATTTTATGCTATAGTTTATTGTATCCTTTAAATAACGGAGCACGCGTTTTGCCATCTGCCAATGCATTTCTTTCGGACATGTATTGAATCGGCTCAATACGTTCGCCGCGAAAGCTATATCCGGCCTAGTCGAATTTGCAAGATAATTTAAACTTCCTACCAGTTCTCTATATGGTTTGTTTGCAATTTCGTCCCTATTTGTTCCCGACTTAATGGTCTCTATATTTATATTATTTTCCATGGGCACACTTATGGCATTGCATTCTGTCATGCCGAACCTTTCTAGCAAATCTTTAACATATTTTTCTTGAGACACTTTGATACTTCCTATGCTACCTGCCCTGTCTACGCGCATACCTAAGATATCCTGTACCATGCCTAAGTCCTTTATTTTAAATTCACGCTTTAACAAGTTTTTAATTTTTTCTATTTCTTTTAAATCTACTGACGCTATCAACAAGTCGTCAACATAAACTGTAATTATTGCATCGCTTTTCTTATCGTTACTAACATATACGCATGGATCTATCGCGGTCTTATTAAAATTTAAACTGACTAAAAAATTATTCAATTTGCGGTACCATTCGCGACCCGCTTGTTTTAGGCCATATAAGGGCTTCTTTAATTTACAGACTGTATTTTGAGCATCAAACCTTTCAAACATCTTTGGTTGTTCCATGAAGATTTCTTCATGTAAATCTCCTTGCACGTACGCAGTTATTACGTCCATTTGGTGAAGATGCATTCCCTTCATTACACTGACAGCAAACAGTGTACGTATGGTTTCCATTCTGGTTACAGGCGAGAATACCTCATCAAAATCTATGCCTTCCCTTTGTTGATCGCCTCTTGCTACCAGCCTTGCCTTATATTTTTCAATTGAACCATCTTGTTGCCTTTTTACCTTAAAAACCCATTTATTTTTTAATACCTTTTTATCTTTTGGTCTACTCACCAGTTCCCATGTGTTGTTGTCTATTAATGAGTTGTATTCTAGTTCCATAGCCTCTAGTCATTGCTCTGCATCCGATCTATTTAATGCCTCCTGTACATGCATTGGATCATCTTTTTCTTCTGAACTAGAGCATGGTTCCCAGTGATATATTTTCCTTGGTCTGCCCGGTCTTCCTGTCCTTTCGATTCGTGGGCGACCTCTTCCTCTTTTTGGAGTTCCTTGGTCAACTTCTTCCCTATTTGTTGATAAATCTTCTTCCTGTTCAGCTTCTTCTTTATTTATTTGCAACTCTTCTTGTTCAGGATATTCTTCCTTTGATTCTTCTATTAGTTGGATTGGGTAGAATTGAGTTTGCTGCTTCTCCCCATCTGCGACAATGTTCTGTTTTTCAAAGAATCGTACATCTCTCTCATTAATTACCGTCTTTGTCCCGTGTTCCCATAAACGGTAAGCCTTCGATTCCGTCGAGTATCCCACCAACACAAATTCCTTTCCCTTTGGTTCAAATTTGTGCCCTTTGTTGGGGCCCTTTTTCAATGCTATTACTCGACTTCCTATTTTTCTCAAAAATCCAATATATGGTTTTTGTCCTGTCCATTCCTCATATGGCGTCATGTCTTGATTTATTTTTGTTGGACACATGTTTCTTAAATACGCAGAAGTATTTATGGCTTCGGCCCATAAGCTATTTGGTAATTTAGCCTGTAAAATCAGGCAACGTGCCATTTCCACCAGGGTCCTATTTGCCCTTTCCGCTACCCCATTTTGTTGAGGCGTATAGGGCACCGTAAGCTCTCTGGTGATTCCTTCATTCTTTAATAGCTGACTGAATTCCTTGGACAAATATTCTTTTGCATTATCAGTTCTCAACTTCTTCAATTTACATCCTGTCAGCCTTTCTGCATATGCTTTATACTCTATGAACGCATCAAGTACATCGGATCTATGTTTGAGCATTTTCGTATATACATATCTGCATTTGTCGTCTATAAATGTAACGAAATAAAGTGCTCCCCCTAAAGATGGTACGCTAAAAGGGCCACATATGTCACTGTGTACCAGCTCTAACCTTTCTTTGGCCCTGTGAGTTGCTGTTGGATGTGGTAATTTATGTATTTTTCCTTTCGCACATACCTCACACACTGGATCTGAATTTTCTAAATGTTCATTCATTCCGATAACCATTTCCTTTAATTTTAGTTTCCTTACGTCAGCAAAATTCAAATGTCCCAATATTTCATGCCATTTCACTAATGGCGTATCCTTTGTTGCTTGATCAATTCTGTTTGCGCTGTGCATGGTTTCTTCTTCGACAAGGTACAAACCATTTCTTTCCTTCCCTGTGAACATTATCTCACCATGTTTGCGCATTACCTTCGCATAGCCATTTTCAAAAACTACTTTAAAACCATTTTTGATCATTTGTGGTATCGACAGTAAATTACTTTTAAATTTTGGTGCGTACATTACCTCCTGTAAAAGTATTTCTATGGAATTCCTCTTATCCTGCTTTACTGTCATTTGAACGCTACCTTTTCCTGAGGCTTCCACGGGTTCCTCGGTACCAGTATAGATTCTGGTAGACATATTCCTCAGATATTTAAATTTATTTTTGTCATTTGTTATATGTATCGTTGCACCACTGTCCAAAATCCATGTTGTCGCAGTTGCATGGTAATTATTTAACGCAGCTGCCATGGCGTTATTTTTCCAGTGTGGGGTATGGCTTCGCTTATTTGAATCGCTGCTCGTTCTATGTGTGTTGGTTGTCCTATGTGTGTTATTGGGTTTAGAATTACAATTTTTTGCACTGTGACCATACCTGTTGCATAGATAACAATTTCCTCGAAACTCGCGCGACTTCTCCTGTGGCATCTTTGTTTTATTATAGTATTTTGAATTAGACACAAAACCTCTATTTGTGTCTATTGCTTTTAGCCCTGTTTCTTTGGTTTCTTCTTCTTCGTTATTGCCTTTCCGTATTTCCTCTTCCATTAGTTTGACTTTCAGTTCATCTAGCGTTGGTAGTACTTCCCTAGATTCTATTGCTACGCAAAAAGTCTCATATTCTTTAGGTAACGAATTTAACAACATTATCGGTATCACTTCATCTGGAAGTTTTATACCTGCCTCATTTAATTTTTGTACTGTGCGAGTAAATTCGTTTACGTAGTCCGTCATAGATATATCTGTGCCCTTTTTCATACGGTATAATTTTTTGAACAATAAGCATTTTTTCATCGGTCCCTTAGACGCGTAAATTTTATTTAATGTTTCCCAGGCATCAAAAGAGGTACTTACATTTTCGAGATGTGTGTATTGATCGGTTTGGACACATAACATTATCAAATCCAAGGCCTTGCTATCCTTGATGTTCCACGCCACACCGTTTTCTTCCGTTTTTGGTACTTCCCTTGTTACAAATCCCCATAAGTCGTTGTACCGTAAAAGGAATTTTATCTGAACTTTCCAAGTTTCATAATTTGTGTTGCTCAACTTCTCCACGTGTTGGAGATTCAACATGTTGCTGGCCATAATTTACTTTTTCCACAGACACGTGTTCACGAAACTATTTTTTCATTTTTTACTCGCAACTCTTTCCGCAGTGGAAGCGTACTGGGCCCATAACCTGTTAGATTACTATGGAGGCCACTCAAATGATGCACCGCAACCAATACTCAACAGTAACAACGTTTATTAATGTACTTAGCCATAAAGGCATTACACGTGTTCGCTCTTCGCATATACGACAAAAGACAACGGTCTTCGCGCCAACGCTCGCGTACCCGGCGACCGACTCGCCCCGAGGATTCCCGAACTCACTCGAGGCACGCAACGGAAGACGTGCAGTTGTATTGTTGCCGTTCCAACAATTAAATCTATCTAAAAATTTCATTAATATATAAATATTACTTTAATTTATATTAATTTTATATTAAAATTAAATCTATATAAAAATTTCATTTAATTATAAATATTACATTAATTTATATTAATTTTCTATTAAAATTAAATTGATATAAAAATTTCATTTAAATATAAATATTACTTTAATTTATAATAATTTTATTTTAAAATTAAATCTATATAAAAATTTCATTTAAATATAAATATTACTTTAATTTATATTAATTTTATATTAAAATTAAATCTATATAAAAATTTCATTTAGTTATAAATATTACATTAATTTATATTAATTTTATATTAAAATTAAATCTATATAAAAATTTCATTTAAATGTAAATATTACTTTAATTTATATTAATTTTCTATTAAAATTAAATCTATATAAAAATTTCATTTAAATATAAATATTACTATAATTTATATTAACTTCTATTAAAATTAAACCTATATAAAAATTTCATTTAAATATAAATATTACTTGAATTTATATTAATTTTATATTAAAATTAAATCGATATAAAAATTTCATTAAAATATAAATATTACTTTATTTTATATTAATTTTCTATTAAAATTAAATCTATATAAAAATTTCATTTAAATATAAATATTACTTTAATTTATATTAATTTTCAATTAAAATTAAATCTATATAAAAATTTCATTTAAATATAAATATTACTATAATTTATATTAATTTTCTATTAAAATTAAACCTATATAAAAATTTCATTTAAATATAAATATTACTTTAATTTATATTAATTGTATATTAAAATTAAATCGATATAAAAGTTTCATTAAAATATAAATATTACTTTATTTTATATTAATTTTCTATTAAAATTAAATCTATATAAAAATTTCATTTAAATATAAATATTACTTTAATTTATATTAATTTTATATTAAAATTAAATTTATATAAAAATTTCATTTAAATATAAATATTACTTTAATTTTTATTAATTTTATATTAAAATTAAATCGATATAAAAATTTCATTTAAATATAAATATTACTTTAATATATATTAATTTTCTATTAAAATTAAATCTATATAAAAATTTCATTTAAATATAAATATTACTATAATTTATATTAATTTTCTATTAAAATTAAATCTATATAAAAATTTCATTTAAATATAAATATTACTTTAATTTATATTAATTTTATATTAAAATTAAATCTATATAAAAATTTCATTTAAATATAAATATTACTTTAATTTATATTAATTTTATATTAAAATTAAATCTATATAAAAATTTCATTTAGTTATAAATATTACATTAATTTATATTAATTTTATATTAAAATTAAATCTATATAAAAATTTCATTTAAATGTAAATATTACTATAATTTATATTAATTTTATATCAAAATGAAATCTATATAAAAATTTCATTTAATTATAAATATTACATTAATTTATATTAATTTTCTATTAAAATTAAATCTATCTAAAAATTTCATTAATATATAAATATTACTTTAATTTATATTAATTTTATATTAAAATTAAATCTATATAAAAATTTCATTTAAATATAAATATTACTTTAATTTATATTAATTTCATATTAAAATTAAATCTATATAAAAATTTCATTTAGTTGTAAATATTACATTAATTTATATTAATTTTATATTAAAATTAAATCTATATAAAAATTTCATTTAAATGTAAATATTACTATAATTTATATTAATTTTATATCAAAATTAAATCTATATAAAAATTTCATTTAATTATAAATATTACATTAATTTATATTAATTTTATATTAAAATTAAATCTATCTAAAAATTTCATTAATATATAAATATTACTTTAATTTATATTAATTTTATATTAAAATTAAATCTATATAAAAATTTCATTTAATTATAAATATTACATTAATTTATATTAATTTTCTATTAAAATTAAATCGATATAAAAATTTCATTTAAATATAAATATTATTTTAATTTATAATAATTTTATTTTAAAATTAAATCTACATAAAAATTTCATTTAATTATAAATATTACATTAATTTATATTAATTTTCTATTAAAATTAAATCTATATAAAAATTTCATTTGATTATAAATATTACATTAATTTATATTAATTTTATATTAATATTAAATCGATATAAAAATTTCATTTAAATATAAATATTACTTTAATTTATATTAATTTTATATTAAAATTAAATTTATATTAAAATTTCATTTAAATATAAATATTACTTTAATTTATATTAATTTTATATTAAAATTAAATCGATATGAAAAATTCATTTAAATATAAATATTACTTTAATATATATTAATTTTCTATTAAAATTAAATGTATATAAAAATTTCATTTAAATATAAATATTACTTTAATTTATATTAATTTTATATTAAAATTAAATCTATATAAAAATTTCATTTAGTTATAAATATTACATTAATTTATATTAATTTTATATAAATATTAAATCGATATAAAAATTTCATTTAATTATAAATATTACATTAATTTATATTAATTTTCTATTAAAATTAAATCTATCTAAAAATTTCATTAATATATAAATATTACTTTAATTTATATTAATTTTATATTAAAATTAAATCTATATAAAAATTTCATTTAAATATAAATATTACTTTAATTTATATTAATTTTATATTAAAATTAAATTTATATAAAAATTTCATTTAAATATAAATATTACTTTAATTTTTATTAATTTTATATTAAAAATAAATCGATATAAAAATTTCATTTAAATATAAATATTACTTTAATATATATTAATTTTCTATTAAAATTAAATCTATATAAAAATTTCATTTAAATATAAATATTACTATAATTTATATTAATTTTCTATTAAAATTAAATCTATATAAAAATTTCATTTAAATATAAATATTACTTTAATTTATATTAATTTTATATTAAAATTAAATCTATATAAAAATTTCATTTAAATATAAATATTACTATAATTTATATTAATTTTCTATTAAAATTAAACCTATATAAAAATTTCATTTAAATATAAATATTACTTTAATTTATATTAATTTTATATTAAAATTAATTCGATATAAAAGTTTCATTAAAATATAAATATTACTTTATTTTATATTAATTTTCTATTAAAATTAAATCTATATAAAAATTTCATTTTAATATAAATATTACTTTAATTTATATTAATTTTATATTAAAATTAAATTTATATAAAAATTTCATTTAAATATAAATATTACTTTAATTTTTATTAATTTTATATTAAAATTAAATCGATATAAAAATTTCATTTAAATATAAATATTACTTTAATATATATTAATTTTCTATTAAAATTAAATCTATATAAAAATTTCATTTAAATATAAATATTACTATAATTTATATTAATTTTCTATTAAAATTAAATCTATATAAAAATTTCATTTAAATATAAATATTACTTTAATTTATATTAATTTTATATTAAAATTAAATCTATATAAAAATTTCATTTAAATGTAAATATTACTTTAATTTATATTAATTTTCTATTAAAATTAAATCTATATAAAAATTTCATTTAAATATAAATATTACTATAATTTATATTAACTTCTATTAAAATTAAACCTATATAAAAATTTCATTTAAATATAAATATTACTTGAATTTATATTAATTTTATATTAAAATTAAATCGATATAAAAATTTCATTAAAATATAAATATTACTTTATTTTATATTAATTTTCTATTAAAATTAAATCTATATAAAAATTTCATTTAAATATAAATATTACTTTAATTTATATTAATTTTCAATTAAAATTAAATCTATATAAAAATTTCATTTAAATATAAATATTACTATAATTTATATTAATTTTCTATTAAAATTAAACCTATATAAAAATTTCATTTAAATATAAATATTACTTTAATTTATATTAATTGTATATTAAAATTAAATCGATATAAAAGTTTCATTAAAATATAAATATTACTTTATTTTATATTAATTTTCTATTAAAATTAAATCTATATAAAAATTTCATTTAAATATAAATATTACTTTAATTTATATTAATTTTATATTAAAATTAAATTTATATAAAAATTTCATTTAAATATAAATATTACTTTAATTTTTATTAATTTTATATTAAAATTAAATCGATATAAAAATTTCATTTAAATATAAATATTACTTTAATATATATTAATTTTCTATTAAAATTAAATCTATATAAAAATTTCATTTAAATATAAATATTACTATAATTTATATTAATTTTCTATTAAAATTAAATCTATATAAAAATTTCATTTAAATATAAATATTACTTTAATTTATATTAATTTTATATTAAAATTAAATCTATATAAAAATTTCATTTAAATATAAATATTACTTTAATTTATATTAATTTTATATTAAAATTAAATCTATATAAAAATTTCATTTAGTTATAAATATTACATTAATTTATATTAATTTTATATTAAAATTAAATCTATATAAAAATTTCATTTAAATGTAAATATTACTATAATATATATTAATTTTATATCAAAATGAAATCTATATAAAAATTTCATTTAATTATAAATATTACATTAATTTATATTAATTTTCTATTAAAATTAAATCTATCTAAAAATTTCATTTAAATATAAATATTACTTTAATTTATATTAATTTTATATTAAAATTAAATCTATATAAAAATTTCATTTAGTTGTAAATATTACTTTAATTTATATTAATTTTATATTAAAATTAAATTTATATAAAAATTTCATTTAAATATAAATATTACTTTAATTTTTATTAATTTTATATTAAAAATAAATCGATATAAAAATTTCATTTAAATATAAATATTACTTTAATATATATTAATTTTCTATTAAAATTAAATCTATATAAAAATTTCATTTAAATATAAATATTACTATAATTTATATTAATTTTCTATTAAAATTAAATCTATATAAAAATTTCATTTAAATATAAATATTACTTTAATTTATATTAATTTTATATTAAAATTAAATCTATATAAAAATTTCATTTAAATATAAATATTACTATAATTTATATTAATTTTCTATTAAAATTAAACCTATATAAAAATTTCATTTAAATATAAATATTACTTTAATTTATATTAATTTTATATTAAAATTAATTCGATATAAAAGTTTCATTAAAATATAAATATTACTTTATTTTATATTAATTTTCTATTAAAATTAAATCTATATAAAAATTTCATTTAAATATAAATATTACTTTAATTTATATTAATTTTATATTAAAATTAAATTTATATAAAAATTTCATTTAAATATAAATATTACTTTAATTTTTATTAATTTTATATTAAAATTAAATCGATATAAAAATTTCATTTAAATATAAATATTACTTTAATATATATTAATTTTCTATTAAAATTAAATCTATATAAAAATTTCATTTAAATATAAATATTACTATAATTTATATTAATTTTCTATTAAAATTAAATCTATATAAAAATTTCATTTAAATATAAATATTACTTTAATTTATATTAATTTTATATTAAAATTAAATCTATATAAAAATTTCATTTAAATATAAATATTACTTTAATTTATATTAATTTTATATTAAAATTAAATCTATATAAAAATTTCATTTAGTTATAAATATTACATTAATTTATATTAATTTTATATTAAAATTAAATCTATATAAAAATTTCATTTAAATGTAAATATTACTATAATTTATATTAATTTTATATCAAAATTAAATCTATATAAAAATTTCATTTAATTATAAATATTACATTAATTTATATTAATTTTCTATTAAAATTAAATCTATCTAAAAATTTCATTAATATATAAATATTACTTTAATTTATATTAATTTTATATTAAAATTAAATCTATATAAAAATTTCATTTAATTATAAATATTACATTAATTTATATTAATTTTCTATTAAAATTAAATCGATATAAAAATTTCATTTAAATATAAATATTACTTTAATTTATAATAATTTTATTTTAAAATTAAATCTATATAAAAATTTCATTTAAATATAAATATTACTTTAATTTATATTAATTTTATATTAAAATTAAATTTATATAAAAATTTAATTTAAATATAAATATTACTTTAATTTTTATTAATTTTATATTAAAATTAAATCTATATAAAAATTTCATTTAGTTATAAATATTACATTAATTTATATTAATTTTATATTAATATTAAATCGATATAAAAATTTCATTTAATTATAAATATTACTATAATTTATATTAATTTTCTATTAAAATTAAATCTATATAAAAATTTCATTTAAATATAAATATTAGTTTAATGTATACTAATTTTATATAAAAATTTCATTTAATTATAAATATTACTTTAATTTATGTTAATTTTATATTAAAACTAAATCTATATAAAAATTTCATTTAGTTATAAATATTACATTAATTTATATTAATTTTATATTAATATTAAATCGATATAAAAATTTCATTTAATTATAAATATTACTATAATTTATATAAATTTTCTATTAAAATTAAATCTATATAAAAATTTCATTTAAATATAAATATTAGTTTAATGTATATTAATTTTATATTAGAATTAAATCTATATAAAAATTTCATTTAATTATAAATATTACATTAATTTATATTAATTTTCTATTAAAACTAAATCTATATAAAAATTTCATTTAAATATAAATATTGCTTTAATTTATATTAATTTTATATTAAAATTAAATCTATATAAAAATTTCATTTAATTATAAATATTACATTAATTTATATTAATTTTATATTAATATTAAATCTATCTAAAAATTTCATTAATATATAAATATTACTTTAATTTATATTAATTTTATATTAAAAATAAATCTATATAAAAATTTCATTTAATTATAAATATTACATTAATTTATATTAATTTTCTATTAAAATTAAATCGATATAAAAATTTCATTTAAATATAAATATTACTTTAATTTATAATAATTTTATTTTAAAATTAAATCTATATAAAAATTTCATTTAATTATAAATATTACATTAATTTATATTAATTTTCTATTAAAATTAAATCTATATAAAAATTTCATTTGATTATAAATATTACATTAATTTATATTAATTTTATATTAATATTAAATCGATATAAAAATTTCATTTAAATATAAATATTACTTTAATTTATATTAATTTTATATTAAAATTAAATTTATATTAAAATTTCATTTAAATATAAATATTACTTTAATTTATATTAATTTTATATTAAAATTAAATCGATATGAAAATTTCATTTAAATATAAATATTACTTTAATATATATTAATTTTCTATTAAAATTAAATCTATATAAAAATTTCATTTAAATATAAATATTACTTTAATTTATATTAATTTTATATTAAAATTAAATCTATATAAAAATTTCATTTAGTTATAAATATTACATTAATTTATATTAATTTTATATTAATATTAAATCGATATAAAAATTTCATTTAATTATAAATATTACTATAATTTATATTAATTTTCTATTAAAATTAAATCTATATAAAAATTTTATTTAAATATAAATATTAGTTTAATGTATATTAATTTTATATAAAAATTTCATTTAATTATAAATATTACTTTAATTTATGTTAATTTTCAATTAAAATTAAATCTATATAAAAATTTCATTTATATATAAATATTACTATAATTTATATTAATTTTCTATTAAAATTAAACCTATATAAAAATTTCATTTAAATATAAATATTACTTTAATTTATATTAATTTTATATTAAAATTAAATCGATATAAAAGTTTCATTAAAATATAAATATTACTTTAATATATATTAATTTTCTATTAAAATTAAATCTATATAAAAATTTTATTTAAATATAAATATTACTTTAATTTATATTAATTTTCTATTAAAATTAAATCTATATAAAAATTTCATTTAAATATAAATATTACTTTAATTTATATTAATTTTATATTAAAATTAAATTTATATAAAAATTTAATTTAAATATAAATATTACTTTAATTTTTATTAATTTTATATTAAAATTAAATCGATATAAAAATTTCATTTAAATATAAATATTACTTTAATATATATTAATTTTCTATTAAAATTAAATCTATATAAAAATTTCATTTAAATATAAATATTACTATAATTTATATTAATTTTCTATTAAAATTAAATCTATATAAAAATTTCATTTAAATATAAATATTACTTTAATATATAGTAATTTTCTATTAAAATTAAATCTATATAAAAATTTTATTTAAATATAAATATTACTTTAATATATATTAATTTTCTATTAAAATTAAATCTATATAAAAATTTCATTTAGTTATAAATATTACATTAATTTATATTAATTTTATATTAAAATTAAATCTATATAAAAATTTCATTTAGTTATAAATATTACATTAATTTATATTAATTTTATATTAAAATTAAATCTATATAAAAATTTCATTTAAATATAAATATTACTTTAATTTATATTAATTTTATATTAAAATTAAATTTATATAAAAATTTCATTTAAATATAAATATTACTTTAATTTATATTAATTTTATATTAAAATTAAATCGATATAAAAATTTCATTTAAATATAAATATTACTTTAATATATATTAATTTTCTATTAAAATTAAATCTATATAAAAATTTCATTTAAATATAAATATTACTATAATTTATATTAATTTTCTATTAAAATTAAATCTATATAAAAATTTCATTTAAATATAAATATTACTATAATTTATATTAATTTTCTATTAAAATTAAATCGATATAAAAGTTTCATTAAAATATAAATATTACTTTATTTTATATTAATTTTCTATTAAAATTAAATCTATATAAAAATTTCATTTAAATATAAATATTACTTTAATTTATATTAATTTTATATTAAAATTAAATTTATTTAAAAATTTCATTTAAATATAAATATTACTTTAATTTTTATTAATTTTATATTAAAATTAAATCGATATAAAAATTTCATTTAAATATAAATATTACTTTAATATATATTAATTTTCTATTAAAATTAAATCTATCTAAAAATTTCATTAATATATAAATATTACTTTAATTTATATTAATTTTATATTAAAATTAAATCTATATAAAAATTTCATTTAAATATAAATATTACTTTAATTTATATTAATTTTATATTAAAATTAAATCTATATAAAAATTTCATTTAATTATAAATATTACTATAATTTATATTAATTTTATATTAAAATTAAATCTATATAAAAATTTCATTTAAATATAAATATTAGTTTAATGTATATTAATTTTATATAAAAATTTCATTTAATTATAAATATTACTTTAATTTATGTTAATTTTATATTAAAACTAAATCTATATAAAAATTTCATTTAGATATAAATATTACATTAATTTATATTAATTTTATATTAATATTAAAACGATATAAAAATTTCATTTAATTATAAATATTACTATAATTTATATTAATTTTCTATTAAAATTAAATCTATATAAAAATTTCATTTAAATATAAATATTAGTTTAATGTATATTAATTTTATATTAAAATTAAATCTATATAAAAATTTCATTTAATTATAAATATTACTTTAATTTATGTTAATTTTATATTAAAACTAAATCTATATAAAAATTTCATTTAAATATAAATATTGCTTTAATTTATATTAATTTTATATTAAAATTAAATCTATATAAAAATTTCATTTAATTATAAATATTACATTAATTTATATTAATTTTCTATTAAAATTAAATCTATATAAAAATTTCATTTAATTATAAATATTACATTAATTTATATTAATTTTCTATTAAAATTAAATCTATATAAAAATTTCATTTAAATATAAATATTACTTTAATTTATATTAATTTTATATTAAAATTAAATCTATATAAAAATTTCATTTAATTATAAATATTACATTAATTTATATTAATTTTATATTAATATTAAATCGATATAAAAATTTCATATAAATATAAATATTACTTTAATTTATATTAATTTTCTATTAAAATTAAATCTATATAAAAATTTCATTTAAATATAAATATTACTTTAATTTATATTAATTTTCTATTAAAATTAAATCTATATAAAAATTTCATTTAAATATAAATATTGCTTTAATTTATATTAATTTTATATTAAAATTAAATCTATATAAAAATTTCATTTAGTTATAAATATTACATTAATTTATATTAATTTTATATTAATATTAAATCGATATAAAAATTTCATTTAATTATAAATATTACTATAATTTATATTAATTTTCTATTAAAATTAAATCTATATAAAAATTTCATTTAAATATAAATATTAGTTTAATGTATACTAATTTTATATAAAAATTTCATTTAATTATAAATATTACTTTAATTTATGTTAATTTTATATTAAAACTAAATCTATATAAAAATTTCATTTAGTTATAAATATTACATTAATTTATATTAATTTTATATTAATATTAAATCGATATAAAAATTTCATTTAATTATAAATATTACTATAATTTATATAAATTTTCTATTAAAATTAAATCTATATAAAAATTTTATTTAAATATAAATATTAGTTTAATGTATATTAATTTTATATAAAAATTTCATTTAATTATAAATATTACTTTAATTTATGTTAATTTTCAATTAAAATTAAATCTATATAAAAATTTCATTTAAATATAAATATTGCTTTAATTTATATTAATTTTATATTAAAATTAAATCTATATAAAAATTTCATTTAATTATAAATATTACATTAATTTATATTAATTTTATATTAATATTAAATCTATCTAAAAATTTCATTAATATATAAATATTACTTTAATTTATATTAATTTTATATTAAAAATAAATCTATATAAAAATTTCATTTAATTATAAATATTACATTAATTTATATTAATTTTCTATTAAAATTAAATCGATATAAAAATTTCATTTAAATATAAATATTACTTTAATTTATAATAATTTTATTTTAAAATTAAATCTATATAAAAATTTCATTTAATTATAAATATTACATTAATTTATATTAATTTTCTATTAAAATTAAATCTATATAAAAATTTCATTTGATTATAAATATTACATTAATTTATATTAATTTTATATTAATATTAAATCGATATAAAAATTTCATTTAAATATAAATATTACTTTAATTTATATTAATTTTATATTAAAATTAAATTTATATTAAAATTTCATTTAAATATAAATATTACTTTAATTTATATTAATTTTATATTAAAATTAAATCGATATGAAAATTTCATTTAAATATAAATATTACTTTAATATATATTAATTTTCTATTAAAATTAAATCTATATAAAAATTTCATTTAAATATAAATATTACTTTAATTTATATTAATTTTATATTAAAATTAAATCTATATAAAAATTTCATTTAGTTATAAATATTACATTAATTTATATTAATTTTATATTAATATTAAATCGATATAAAAATTTCATTTAATTATAAATATTACTATAATTTATATTAATTTTCTATTAAAATTAAATCTATATAAAAATTTTATTTAAATATAAATATTAGTTTAATGTATATTAATTTTATATAAAAATTTCATTTAATTATAAATATTACTTTAATTTATGTTAATTTTCAATTAAAATTAAATCTATATAAAAATTTCATTTATATATAAATATTACTATAATTTATATTAATTTTCTATTAAAATTAAACCTATATAAAAATTTCATTTAAATATAAATATTACTTTAATTTATATTAATTTTATATTAAAATTAAATCGATATAAAAGTTTCATTAAAATATAAATATTACTTTAATATATATTAATTTTCTATTAAAATTAAATCTATATAAAAATTTTATTTAAATATAAATATTACTTTAATTTATATTAATTTTCTATTAAAATTAAATCTATATAAAAATTTCATTTAAATATAAATATTACTTTAATTTATATTAATTTTATATTAAAATTAAATTTATATAAAAATTTAATTTAAATATAAATATTACTTTAATTTTTATTAATTTTATATTAAAATTAAATCGATATAAAAATTTCATTTAAATATAAATATTACTTTAATATATATTAATTTTCTATTAAAATTAAATCTATATAAAAATTTCATTTAAATATAAATATTACTATAATTTATATTAATTTTCTATTAAAATTAAATCTATATAAAAATTTCATTTAAATATAAATATTACTTTAATATATAGTAATTTTCTATTAAAATTAAATCTATATAAAAATTTTATTTAAATATAAATATTACTTTAATATATATTAATTTTCTATTAAAATTAAATCTATATAAAAATTTCATTTAGTTATAAATATTACATTAATTTATATTAATTTTATATTAAAATTAAATCTATATAAAAATTTCATTTAGTTATAAATATTACATTAATTTATATTAATTTTATATTAAAATTAAATCTATATAAAAATTTCATTTAAATATAAATATTACTTTAATTTATATTAATTTTATATTAAAATTAAATTTATATAAAAATTTCATTTAAATATAAATATTACTTTAATTTATATTAATTTTATATTAAAATTAAATCGATATAAAAATTTCATTTAAATATAAATATTACTTTAATATATATTAATTTTCTATTAAAATTAAATCTATATAAAAATTTCATTTAAATATAAATATTACTATAATTTATATTAATTTTCTATTAAAATTAAATCTATATAAAAATTTCATTTAAATATAAATATTACTATAATTTATATTAATTTTCTATTAAAATTAAATCGATATAAAAGTTTCATTAAAATATAAATATTACTTTATTTTATATTAATTTTCTATTAAAATTAAATCTATATAAAAATTTCATTTAAATATAAATATTACTTTAATTTATATTAATTTTATATTAAAATTAAATTTATTTAAAAATTTCATTTAAATATAAATATTACTTTAATTTTTATTAATTTTATATTAAAATTAAATCGATATAAAAATTTCATTTAAATATAAATATTACTTTAATATATATTAATTTTCTATTAAAATTAAATCTATCTAAAAATTTCATTAATATATAAATATTACTTTAATTTATATTAATTTTATATTAAAATTAAATCTATATAAAAATTTCATTTAAATATAAATATTACTTTAATTTATATTAATTTTATATTAAAATTAAATCTATATAAAAATTTCATTTAATTATAAATATTACTATAATTTATATTAATTTTATATTAAAATTAAATCTATATAAAAATTTCATTTAAATATAAATATTAGTTTAATGTATATTAATTTTATATAAAAATTTCATTTAATTATAAATATTACTTTAATTTATGTTAATTTTATATTAAAACTAAATCTATATAAAAATTTCATTTAGATATAAATATTACATTAATTTATATTAATTTTATATTAATATTAAAACGATATAAAAATTTCATTTAATTATAAATATTACTATAATTTATATTAATTTTCTATTAAAATTAAATCTATATAAAAATTTCATTTAAATATAAATATTAGTTTAATGTATATTAATTTTATATTAAAATTAAATCTATATAAAAATTTCATTTAATTATAAATATTACTTTAATTTATGTTAATTTTATATTAAAACTAAATCTATATAAAAATTTCATTTAAATATAAATATTGCTTTAATTTATATTAATTTTATATTAAAATTAAATCTATATAAAAATTTCATTTAATTATAAATATTACATTAATTTATATTAATTTTCTATTAAAATTAAATCTATATAAAAATTTCATTTAATTATAAATATTACATTAATTTATATTAATTTTCTATTAAAATTAAATCTATATAAAAATTTCATTTAAATATAAATATTACTTTAATTTATATTAATTTTATATTAAAATTAAATCTATATAAAAATTTCATTTAATTATAAATATTACATTAATTTATATTAATTTTATATTAATATTAAATCGATATAAAAATTTCATATAAATATAAATATTACTTTAATTTATATTAATTTTCTATTAAAATTAAATCTATATAAAAATTTCATTTAAATATAAATATTACTTTAATTTATATTAATTTTCTATTAAAATTAAATCTATATAAAAATTTCATTTAAATATAAATATTGCTTTAATTTATATTAATTTTATATTAAAATTAAATCTATATAAAAATTTCATTTAATTATAAATATTACATTAATTTATATTAATTTTATATTAATATTAAATCTATCTAAAAATTTCATTAATATATAAATATTACTTTAATTTATATTAATTTTATATTAAAAATAAATCTATATAAAAATTTCATTTAATTATAAATATTACATTAATTTATATTAATTTTCTATTAAAATTAAATCGATATAAAAATTTCATTTAAATATAAATATTACTTTAATTTATAATAATTTTATTTTAAAATTAAATCTATATAAAAATTTCATTTAATTATAAATATTACATTAATTTATATTAATTTTCTATTAAAATTAAATCTATATAAAAATTTCATTTGATTATAAATATTACATTAATTTATATTAATTTTATATTACTATTAAATTGATATAAAAATTTCATTTAAATATAAATATTACTTTAATTTATATTAATTTTATATTAAAATTAAATTTATATTAAAATTTCATTTAAATATAAATATTACTTTAATTTATATTAATTTTATATTAAGATTAAATCGATATGAAAATTTCATTTAAATATAAATATTACTTTAATATATATTAATTTTCTATTAAAATTAAATCTATATAAAAATTTCATTTAAATATAAATATTACTTTAATTTATATTAATTTTATATTAAAATTAAATCTATATAAAAATTTCATTTAGTTATAAATATTACATTAATTTATATTAATTTTATATTAATATTAAATCGATATAAAAATTTCATTTAATTATAAATATTACTATAATTTATATTAATTTTCTATTAAAATTAAATCTATATAAAAATTTTATTTAAATATAAATATTAGTTTAATGTATATTAATTTTATATAAAAATTTCATTTAATTATAAATATTACTTTAATTTATGTTAATTTTCAATTAAAATTAAATCTATATAAAAATTTCATTTATATATAAATATTACTATAATTTATATTAATTTTCTATTAAAATTAAACCTATATAAAAATTTCATTTAAATATAAATATTACTTTAATTTATATTAATTTTATATTAAAATTAAATCGATATAAAAGTTTCATTAAAATATAAATATTACTTTAATATATATTAATTTTCTATTAAAATTAAATCTATATAAAAATTTTATTTAAATATAAATATTACTTTAATTTATATTAATTTTCTATTAAAATTAAATCTATATAAAAATTTCATTTAAATATAAATATTACTTTAATTTATATTAATTTTATATTAAAATTAAATTTATATAAAAATTTAATTTAAATATAAATATTACTTTAATTTTTATTAATTTTATATTAAAATTAAATCGATATAAAAATTTCATTTAAATATAAATATTACTTTAATATATATTAATTTTCTATTAAAATTAAATCTATATAAAAATTTCATTTAAATATAAATATTACTATAATTTATATTAATTTTCTATTAAAATTAAATCTATATAAAAATTTCATTTAAATATAAATATTACTTTAATATATAGTAATTTTCTATGAAAATTAAATCTATATAAAAATTTTATTTAAATATAAATATTACTTTAATATATATTAATTTTCTATTAAAATTAAATCTATATAAAAATTTCATTTAATTATAAATATTACATTAATTTATATTAATTTTATATTAATATTAAATCGATATGAAAATTTCATTTAAATATAAATATTACTTTAATATATATTAATTTTATATTAAAATTAAATCTATATAAAAATTTCATTTAAATATAAATATTACTTTAATTTATATTAACATTATACTATAATTAAATCTATATAAAAATTTCATTTAAATATAAATATTACTTTAATTTATATTAATTTTATATTAAAATTAAATCTATATAAAAATTTCTTTTAAATATAAATATTACTTTAATTTATGTTAATTTTATATTAAAATTAAATCTATATAAAAATTTCATTTAGTTATAAATATTACATTAATTTATATTAATTTTATATTAAAATTAAATCTATATAAAAATTTCATTTAGTTATAAATATTACATTAATTTATATTAATTTTATATTAAAATTAAATCTATATAAAAATTTCATTTAAATATAAATATTACTTTAATTTATATTAATTTTATATTAAAATTAAATTTATATAAAAATTTCATTTAAATATAAATATTACTTTAATTTATATTAATTTTATATTAAAATTAAATCGATATAAAAATTTCATTTAAATATAAATATTACTTTAATATATATTAATTTTCTATTAAAATTAAATCTATATAAAAATTTCATTTAAATATAAATATTACTATAATTTATATTAATTTTCTATTAAAATTAAATCTATATAAAAATTTCATTTAAATATAAATATTACTATAATTTATATTAATTTTCTATTAAAATTAAATCGATATAAAAGTTTCATTAAAATATAAATATTACTTTATTTTATATTAATTTTCTATTAAAATTAAATCTATATAAAAATTTCATTTAAATATAAATATTACTTTAATTTATATTAATTTTATATTAAAATTAAATTTATTTAAAAATTTCATTTAAATATAAATATTACTTTAATTTTTATTAATTTTATATTAAAATTAAATCGATATAAAAATTTCATTTAAATATAAATATTACTTTAATATATATTAATTTTCTATTAAAATTAAATCTATCTAAAAATTTCATTAATATATAAATATTACTTTAATTTATATTAATTTTATATTAAAATTAAATCTATATAAAAATTTCATTTAAATATAAATATTACTTTAATTTATATTAATTTTATATTAAAATTAAATCTATATAAAAATTTCATTTAGTTATAAATATTACATTAATTTATATTAATTTTATATTAATATTAAATCGATATAAAAATTTCATTTAATTATAAATATTACTATAATTTATATTAATTTTCTATTAAAATTAAATCTATATAAAAATTTCATTTAAATATAAATATTAGTTTAATGTATATTAATTTTATATAAAAATTTCATTTAATTATAAATATTACTTTAATTTATGTTAATTTTATATTAAAACTAAATCTATATAAAAATTTCATTTAGATATAAATATTACATTAATTTATATTAATTTTATATTAATATTAAAACGATATAAAAATTTCATTTAATTATAAATATTACTATAATTTATATTAATTTTCTATTAAAATTAAATCTATATAAAAATTTCATTTAAATATAAATATTACATTAATTTATATTAATTTTCTATTAAAATTAAATCTATATAAAAATTTCATTTAAATATAAATATTACTTTAATTTATATTAATTTTATATTAAAATTAAATCTATATAAAAATTTCATTTAATTATAAATATTACATTAATTTATATTAATTTTATATTAATATTAAATCGATATAAAAATTTCATATAAATATAAATATTACTTTAATTTATATTAATTTTCTATTAAAATTAAATCTATATAAAAATTTCATTTAAATATAAATATTACTTTAATTTATATTAATTTTCTATTAAAATTAAATCTATATAAAAATTTCATTTAAATATAAATATTACTTTAATTTATATTAATTTTATATTAAAATTAAATTTATATAAAAATTTAATTTAAATATAAATATTACTTTAATTTTTATTAATTTTATATTAAAATTAAATCGATATAAAAATTTCATTTAAATATAAATATTACTTTAATATATATTAATTTTCTATTAAAATTAAATCTATATAAAAATTTCATTTAAATATAAATATTACTATAATTTATATTAATTTTCTATTAAAATTAAATCTATATAAAAATTTCATTTAAATATAAATATTACTTTAATATATAGTAATTTTCTATTAAAATTAAATCTATATAAAAATTTTATTTAAATATAAATATTACTTTAATATATATTAATTTTCTATTAAAATTAAATCTATATAAAAATTTCATTTAATTATAAATATTACATTAATTTATATTAATTTTATATTAATATTAAATCGATATGAAAATTTCATTTAAATATAAATATTACTTTAATATATATTAATTTTATATTAAAATTAAATCTATATAAAAATTTCATTTAAATATAAATATTACTTTAATTTATATTAACATTATACTATAATTAAATCTATATAAAAATTTCATTTAAATATAAATATTACTTTAATTTATATTAATTTTATATTAAAATTAAATCTATATAAAAATTTCTTTTAAATATAAATATTACTTTAATTTATGTTAATTTTATATTAAAATTAAATCTATATAAAAATTTCATTTAGTTATAAATATTACATTAATTTATATTAATTTTATATTAAAATTAAATCTATATAAAAATTTCATTTAGTTATAAATATTACATTAATTTATATTAATTTTATATTAAAATTAAATCTATATAAAAATTTCATTTAAATATAAATATTACTTTAATTTATATTAATTTTATATTAAAATTAAATTTATATAAAAATTTCATTTAAATATAAATATTACTTTAATTTATATTAATTTTATATTAAAATTAAATCGATATAAAAATTTCATTTAAATATAAATATTACTTTAATATATATTAATTTTCTATTAAAATTAAATCTATATAAAAATTTCATTTAAATATAAATATTACTATAATTTATATTAATTTTCTATTAAAATTAAATCTATATAAAAATTTCATTTAAATATAAATATTACTATAATTTATATTAATTTTCTATTAAAATTAAATCGATACAAAAGTTTCATTAAAATATAAATATTACTTTATTTTATATTAATTTTCTATTAAAATTAAATCTATATAAAAATTTCATTTAAATATAAATATTACTTTAATTTATATTAATTTTATATTAAAATTAAATTTATTTAAAAATTTCATTTAAATATAAATATTACTTTAATTTTTATTAATTTTATATTAAAATTAAATCGATATAAAAATTTCATTTAAATATAAATATTACTTTAATATATATTAATTTTCTATTAAAATTAAATCTATCTAAAAATTTCATTAATATATAAATATTACTTTAATTTATATTAATTTTATATTAAAATTAAATCTATATAAAAATTTCATTTAAATATAAATATTACTTTAATTTATATTAATTTCATATTAAAATTAAATCTATATAAAAATTTCATTTAGTTGTAAATATTACATTAATTTATATTAATTTTATATTAAAATTAAATCTATATAAAAATTTCATTTAAATGTAAATATTACTATAATTTATATTAATTTTATATCAAAATTAAATCTATATAAAAATTTCATTTAATTATAAATATTACATTAATTTATATTAATTTTCTATTAAAATTAAATCTATCTAAAAATTTCATTAATATATAAATATTACTTTAATTTATATTAATTTTATATTAAAATTAAATCTATATAAAAATTTCATTTAATTATAAATATTACATTAATTTATATTAATTTTCTATTAAAATTAAATCGATATAAAAATTTCATTTAAATATAAATATTACTTTAATTTATAATAATTTTATTTTAAAATTAAATCTACATAAAAATTTCATTTAATTATAAATATTACATTAATTTATATTAATTTTCTATTAAAATTAAATCTATATAAAAATTTCATTTGATTATAAATATTACATTAATTTATATTAATTTTATATTAATATTAAATCGATATAAAAATTTCATTTAAATATAAATATTACTTTAATTTATATTAATTTTATATTAAAATTAAATTTATATTAAAATTTCATTTAAATATAAATATTACTTTAATTTATATTAATTTTATATTAAAATTAAATCGATATGAAAATTTCATTTAAATATAAATATTACTTTAATATATATTAATTTTCTATTAAAATTAAATGTATATAAAAATTTCATTTAAATATAAATATTACTTTAATTTATATTAATTTTATATTAAAATTAAATCTATATAAAAATTTCATTTAGTTATAAATATTACATTAATTTATATTAATTTTATATAAATATTAAATCGATATAAAAATTTCATTTAATTATAAATATTACATTAATTTATATTAATTTTCTATTAAAATTAAATCGATATGAAAATTTCATTTAAATATAAATATTACTTTAATATATATTAATTTTATATTAAAATTAAATCTATATAAAAATTTCATTTAAATATAAATATTACTTTAATTTATATTAACATTATACTATAATTAAATCTATATAAAAATTTCATTTAAATATAAATATTACTTTAATTTATATTAATTTTATATTAAAATTAAATCTATATAAAAATTTCTTTTAAATATAAATATTACTTTAATTTATGTTAATTTTATATTAAAATTAAATCTATATAAAAATTTCATTTAGTTATAAATATTACATTAATTTATATTAATTTTATATTAAAATTAAATCTATATAAAAATTTCATTTAGTTATAAATATTACATTAATTTATATTAATTTTATATTAAAATTAAATCTATATAAAAATTTCATTTAAATATAAATATTACTTTAATTTATATTAATTTTATATTAAAATTAAATTTATATAAAAATTTCATTTAAATATAAATATTACTTTAATTTATATTAATTTTATATTAAAATTAAATCGATATAAAAATTTCATTTAAATATAAATATTACTTTAATATATATTAATTTTCTATTAAAATTAAATCTATATAAAAATTTCATTTAAATATAAATATTACTATAATTTATATTAATTTTCTATTAAAATTAAATCTATATAAAAATTTCATTTAAATATAAATATTACTATAATTTATATTAATTTTCTATTAAAATTAAATCGATATAAAAGTTTCATTAAAATATAAATATTACTTTATTTTATATTAATTTTCTATTAAAATTAAATCTATATAAAAATTTCATTTAAATATAAATATTACTTTAATTTATATTAATTTTATATTAAAATTAAATTTATTTAAAAATTTCATTTAAATATAAATATTACTTTAATTTTTATTAATTTTATATTAAAATTAAATCGATATAAAAATTTCATTTAAATATAAATATTACTTTAATATATATTAATTTTCTATTAAAATTAAATCTATCTAAAAATTTCATTAATATATAAATATTACTTTAATTTATATTAATTTTATATTAAAATTAAATCTATATAAAAATTTCATTTAAATATAAATATTACTTTAATTTATATTAATTTCATATTAAAATTAAATCTATATAAAAATTTCATTTAGTTCTAAATATTACATTAATTTATATTAATTTTATATTAAAATTAAATCTATATAAAAATTTCATTTAAATGTAAATATTACTATAATTTATATTAATTTTATATCAAAATTAAATCTATATAAAATTTTCATTTAATTATAAATATTACATTAATTTATATTAATTTTCTATTAAAATTAAATCTATCTAAAAATTTCATTAATATATAAATATTACTTTAATTTATATTAATTTTATATTAAAATTAAATCTATATAAAAATTTCATTTAATTATAAATATTACATTAATTTATATTAATTTTCTATTAAAATTAAATCGATATAAAAATTTCATTTAAATATAAATATTACTTTAATTTATAATAATTTTATTTTAAAATTAAATCTATATAAAAATTTCATTTAATTATAAATATTACATTAATTTATATTAATTTTCTATTAAAATTAAATCTATCTAAAAATTTCATTAATATATAAATATTACTTTAATTTATATTAATTTTATATTAAAATTAAATCTATATAAAAATTTCATTTAAATATAAATATTACTTTAATTTATATTAATTTCATATTAAAATTAAATCTATATAAAAATTTCATTTAGTTATAAATATTACATTAATTTATATTAATTTTATATTAATATTAAATCGATATAAAAATTTCATTTAATTATAAATATTACTATAATTTATATTAATTTTCTATTAAAATTAAATCTATATAAAAATTTCATTTAAATATAAATATTAGTTTAATGTATATTAATTTTATATAAAAATTTCATTTAATTATAAATATTACTTTAATTTATGTTAATTTTATATTAAAACTAAATCTATATAAAAATTTCATTTAGTTATAAATATTACATTAATTTATATTAATTTTATATTAATATTAAATCGATATAAAAATTTCATTTAATTATAAATATTACTATAATTTATATTAATTTTCTATTAAAATTAAATCTATATAAAAATTTCATTTAAATATAAATATTGCTTTAATTTATATTAATTTTATATTAAAATTAAATCTATATAAAAATTTCATTTAATTATAAATATTACTTTAATTTATGTTAATTTTATATTAATATTAAATCGATATAAAAATTTCATTTAATTATAAATATTACATTAATTTATATTAATTTTCTATTAAAATTAAATCTATATAAAAATTTCATTTAAATATAAATATTACTTTAATTTATATTAATTTTATATTAAAATTAAATCTATATAAAAATTTCATTTAATTATAAATATTACATTAATTTATATTAATTTTATATTAATATTAAATCGATATGAAAATTTCATTTAAATATAAATATTACTTTAATATATATTAATTTTCTATTAAAATTAAATCTATATAAAAATTTCATTTAAATACAAATATTACTTTAATTTATATTAATTTTATATTAAAATTAAATCTATATAAAAATTTCATTTAGTTATAAATATTACATTAATTTATATTAATTTTATATTAATATTAAATCGATATAAAAATTTCATTTAATTATAAATATTACTATAATTTATATTAATTTTCTATTAAAATTAAATCTATATAAAAATTTCATTTAAATATAAATATTAGTTTAATGTATATTAATTTTATATTAAAATTAAATCTATATAAAAATTTCATTTAAATATAAATATTACTTTAATTTATATTAATTTCATATTAAAATTAAATCTATATAAAAATTTCATTTAGTTGTAAATATTACATTAATTTATATTAATTTTATATTAAAATTAAATCTATATAAAAATTTCATTTAAATGTAAATATTACTATAATTTATATTAATTTTATATCAAAATTAAATCTATATAAAAATTTCATTTAATTATAAATATTACATTAATTTATATTAATTTTCTATTAAAATTAAATCTATCTAAAAATTTCATTAATATATAAATATTACTTTAATTTATATTAATTTTAGATTAAAATTAAATCTATATAAAAATTTCATTTAATTATAAATATTACATTAATTTATATTAATTTTCTATTAAAATTAAATCGATATAAAAATTTCATTTAAATATAAATATTACTTTAATTTATAATAATTTTATTTTAAAATTAAATCTATATAAAAATTTCATTTAATTATAAATATTACATTAATTTATATTAATTTTCTATTAAAATTAAATCTATCTAAAAATTTCATTAATATATAAATATTACTTTAATTTATATTAATTTTATATTAAAATTAAATCTATATAAAAATTTCATTTAAATATAAATATTACTTTAATTTATATTAATTTCATATTAAAATTAAATCTATATAAAAATTTCATTTAGTTATAAATATTACATTAATTTATATTAATTTTATATTAATATTAAATCGATATAAAAATTTCATTTAATTATAAATATTACTATAATTTATATTAATTTTCTATTAAAATTAAATCTATATAAAAATTTCATTTAAATATAAATATTAGTTTAATGTATATTAATTTTATATAAAAATTTCATTTAATTATAAATATTACTTTAATTTATGTTAATTTTATATTAAAACTAAATCTATATAAAAATTTCATTTAGTTATAAATATTACATTAATTTATATTAATTTTATATTAATATTAAATCGATATAAAAATTTCATTTAATTATAAATATTACTATAATTTATATTAATTTTCTATTAAAATTAAATCTATATAAAAATTTCATTTAAATATAAATATTGCTTTAATTTATATTAATTTTATATTAAAATTAAATCTATATAAAAATTTCATTTAATTATAAATATTACTTTAATTTATGTTAATTTTATATTAATATTAAATCGATATAAAAATTTCATTTAATTATAAATATTACATTAATTTATATTAATTTTCTATTAAAATTAAATCTATATAAAAATTTCATTTAAATATAAATATTACTTTAATTTATATTAATTTTATATTAAAATTAAATCTATATAAAAATTTCATTTAATTATAAATATTACATTAATTTATATTAATTTTATATTAATATTAAATCGATATGAAAATTTCATTTAAATATAAATATTACTTTAATATATATTAATTTTCTATTAAAATTAAATCTATATAAAAATTTCATTTAAAGATAAATATTACTTTAATTTATATTAATTTTATATTAAAATTAAATCTATATAAAAATTTCATTTAGTTATAAATATTACATTAATTTATATTAATTTTATATTAATATTAAATCGATATAAAAATTTCATTTAATTATAAATATTACTATAATTTATATTAATTTTCTATTAAAATTAAATCTATATAAAAATTTCATTTAAATATAAATATTAGTTTAATGTATATTAATTTTATATAAAAATTTCATTTAATTATAAATATTACTTTAATTTATGTTAATTTTCAATTAAAATTAAATGTAAGGAAGCGGTCTGGATGACCCACAGGTTGCAATATGGAATTGCGTGAGTGAAAGGGTTGGCTGAGTGGACTGTATAAGTGAGCACGTGGAATGGATGTAACGGGTATTTCGTATGGTTTAATTACAGGAAAGCGCGAAGGCGATTACACTGAACTTTTAATAAATATACTGTATTGTACAGAATTGTCTATCACAGAATATACGGAATGTATGTACATAAGCGTTAAATAAAATCGAGAACTTGCTTTTAAACTGGGCGCACGTGAACAGCTGATTTATGGCGTGAAAACCTAACGGGGACGTCACGTTCTCTCCCTCTTTTATCCCCTCGATCCTTCTCGAATATTCGTCGCCGTCACGCTTCCGTTAGAGCGTTTCGTGAACATTCCAGACGGATCGAGGACGGGCCTGGACCAATTGGGTGGTCGATATTGCGCCGACGCACTTCCGCTGCGCCGCTGATTGGCCGATCACCCGGCGTGATCGCGTCGCGCGCTTGGCGGGATCGCGGTGGCTTTTGGCGGGACCGCGAAGCGTCGCGCGACAGACATGGCGGCTGGACGCGCCATTCTCAAACATTCCGCCCGCCTCGACTGGTCGAAATTTTCGCGAGTGTTGTTGTGCGAGTGGCAGTGGCCCAAGTGACCATCGAGATCGTGAGCGCGTCGGAGATGCACCGAGTGAATGTGTTAGCGGTTCGATCGTGAGGGCGAGAAGTGCGGACGATTAATTTACTGGAGATTAACTGGGTAAGCACGGGACGCGGCGGCCATGTTGTGAAGACGCGCGTGACGTCACGTCGGGCTTCTTTCATTGAGTCGCGCCTGCGTTGGATGAATGGTCGCGTACTGCGTAGTTGTACCGACGAGGGCCCCCGAATCGACGCGTTCATCGATCGTTCCCGTTTATCGGCAAGAGGACGAGTTTGTGGACCGGCCTCACGAATTCCGACGACGCAGTGACCACCGTGGCGACTCGTACTCTTCCGTCTGGTCCGGGGTGAACTTTCGTGACTCGTGCGAGGGGCCACCGTGCTGGAGGAGTCTGCTCATCGATGATAATGCAGAGGCAGCCTGGTGTGACGTCATCCTGCACTTTATGCCACTTCGAGCGTGAGGTGAGCCCCTGGAGATACTCTCGTTTCCACCTTGACCAGAACTGATCCCTCATTTGTGATAGTAGCTGCCATCGAGTAAGGCGGTTGGTTGCCTCGTCGTGCAGCGAGGGTTCTGGGATGGCCTGCAACGCGGAACCTATAAGAAAATGGCCTGGGGTTAGTGCAGTCAAATCTGTTGGGTCGTCGGAGAGCGCAGCGAGCGGCCTGGAATTGAGGCAGGCTTCAACTTGCGTCAACAAGGTTGTCAACTCCTCGAAAGTCAGCCTGGCCTCCCCGATGACTCTCCGCAGGTGATGCTTGGTCGACTTGACTGCTGCTTCCCACAGGCCGCCAAAATGTGGTGCGGATGGTGGATTAAAGTGCCATTCTATCCTTAGGTCACTTATCTTCTCCCGGATGCAGTGGTTCTCCTTGCTCTTGGCGCTGAAGAGGCGGCGCAGCTCGCTGTCGGCTCCCTTGAAATTGGTGCCGCAATCACTGTACAGATGAGCACAGAGGCCTCGCCGTGACACAAATCGACGGAGGGCTGCTAGGAATGCCTCAGCACTGTAGTCCGACGCAACCTCCAAGTGCACGGCCTTGGTCACCATGCAGACGAACACCACGAAGAAGCCCTTGTACGCCTTGTGGCCCCGTCCTGCAGTGGTGCGCAGCCAGATGGGTCCGGCGTAGTCAACCCCAGTGCTGTGGAAGGGTCGATCTGGGTTGACTCGGTATCCTGGTAACTCTCCCATCTGCTGACCAGCTGGTTCCGCCCGCCATCGCAAGCATGTCACGCATCTGTGGATCACCCCTTTAACGATCGACCGTCCCGTGGGGATCCAGAATCGCTGTCGGATCGTCCCAAGGGTTAATTGGACTCCACCGTGCATGGTGTTCTGGTGCGTGTAGGTGATCAGTAATTCTGTGAGATGGGATCGCGGCGGCAGGATAAGGGGGTGAGCCTCGTCTGGATTTAACCTTGCCCTTCCCAACCGGCCTCCGACTCTCAACAGTTTGGTTCTGTCCAGGATTGGGTTTAACGCCGAGAGGCTGCTCCGAGCTGAGATGCCCTTGTTCAGTACCAGCAGCTTCAACTCTTCGGAGTAGGCCTTCTCCTGCACGAGTCGAATCCAGGTCCTCTCTGCTTCGGCGATCTCGGCGGCTGTCAGGACCGGGAGCGGGTCGCCCTTGGATGACGACCTTGTCAATCGGCCTCGCCCCTTCCTGAGCCATCGTCGACACCAAGCCGTGACACGAAGCAGCCTTGTGTAAGAGGAGAAGCGTTGCAGGATGGCATTGTCCTCGGCGTCCTTCCTGTTCTCGGTGACGACAGCGACGACGACCCCCCTCTGCTCTGGCAGTTGCTCCTGATCGACAGGCCCTGGGATGACCAGTTCGACGTCCTGCTGCAGGAACTCTGGCCCCCCCCACCATAGTGACCAGCTGAGAAGTTGTGTGGGGGAGATCCCTCGTGATGCGCAGTCAGCTGGATTCTCAGCGCTAGTCACATGGTGCCAGTGGGCGTCGGGCACCTTCCTTTGGATGTCGGCCACTCTATTCGCCACGTACGTCCCCCACCTGGATGGATGACCCTGGATCCATCCCAGTGTTACAGTGGAATCCGACCATAAGTGAACGGGTGTGTCTTCCATGTGCAGCGTAGAGGTGATGTGCTGCGTCAGTCGGGCGAGTAGGTGCGCTGCACAGAGTTCTAGCCTCGGGAGTGATACCTGCTGCAGTGGGGCCACTTTACTCTTGGCTGCGATGAGTCTTAGTGTCCACTGGTTGCCCGCTGTTTTCGCTCTCAAATACAGGACGGCTCCATATGCTCGTTCCGAGGCGTCGGCGAACCCGTGGAACTCTCTCGCGATCTGGGTGGCGCTCTGGAACAAGGGGCGGCTCACCTTCACTTGCTCGAGCTGCTGCAACTCGGAGCAGAAGGTATTCCAGTCGCTGGCCAAGGTGGGTGGAAGTGGTTCGTCCCAGCCGAGCCCCAGTTGCCACGTAGACTGGATACAGATTTTGGCTCGCACTGTGACCGGGGTGAGCCATCCCAGCGGGTCGAACAGCTGCGCCGCCTTGGAGACCAGGCCCCTCTTGGTTGTTGGCTGCGTGCCGGCATCCGGGATGAGGAACCGGAACGTGTCATCTGCAGGGGACCACTGGAGGCCGAGTGCCGTATGTGATGCGTCGGTCCATGTCTTCGGTGGCCCTTGTGTGTCGTGGTGTGGTGCGGGCTGGACCGACGAGGCCTGGATCGACTGCTGCGTGACGTCATGTAGTTCGACAACGTTGGACGCCCACTTCTGCAGGGGGAAACCGCCCGCCATGCACAGCTGCTGGAGTTGGCACGCCGTTTCCTTCAGTGCTTGTATGGTGTCGGCCCCGGTCAGAACATCATCCATGTACGTGTCGTCCTGGATTGCCCGAGCGCCCATGGGGAACCGACTGCCTTCATCCTCGGCCAGTTGCCGCAGCGTCCTGACAGCTAGGTAAGGGGCACACGACAACCCGTAAGTGACAGTGTTGAGACAGTAATCCCTCACCTGTTGTGAGTCGTCATCTCTCCACAGGATCCGCTGGAAGTCTCGGTCCGCTGGATGGACCAGGATCTGCCTGTACATCTTCGTTACGTCAGCTGTCACCACGAATTGATGCGTACGCCATCGCAGTAGGACGTCGGCTAGGAGGGGCAGCAGGTTTGGTCCAACATGAAGGCAATCGTTCAAGGACTGCTGGCGTCCTTCGGCCCAGGATCCGTTGAATACGACCCGGAGCTTCGTTGTTGTGCTGCTGGGTTTTAGGACGCCATGGTGCGGCAGGTAATGCACGGTCTGTTCCTTCGCCGCTTCATTCACCAGCGACATGTGTCCCAGCTCGATATACTCTTGCATGAAGTTCGAGTACAATGTTTTAAATTGCTCGTCCCTTTTGCAGCGCTGTTCCGTTCTCCTGAGTGAATACCAGGAGGCCGTCCGCGACCCTGACGTGATGGGGCCCGAACGTCGGAAGGGGAGCCGAACCTGGTATCGGCCATCAGATGTCCGCGTGTGGGTCGATGCGAAATGGCGTTCGCACTCCAGCTCCTGGACCGTTAACGTCGACTGCACGCCCGGAAGTTCCTCTTGTTCCCAGAACTTCCGCACCAACGAGTTCAGGGAGTCGTCGACCACTACCTGGTGCACTTGGGCGTGCGGTGACGAGGTAGTAGCCCCGGATCTCCCTGTCAGAATCCAGCCGAACATGGTGAGTTGACCGACCGGTTCCGTGGGGGCTCCTTTCCTGAGGCCCTCTTTGATGATGGCTGGATAGACGTCCGCTCCCAGCAAAACTTCAATCTGCCTTGATTTTTCAGGAGTCGGGTCCGCCAACTTCAACCCCTTGAGATGGCTCCAGGTTCGCATTGGGGCGGTACAGCCGTGTGTGTAGCCGGTAAGCTTCGGCAGCACGATAGCGGTGACCTTGACCTTGTCCACTCCTGAGACTGCAGTGATGTCCAGGTTGACCCGCCCCCGAGCCCTAGCGAGCTGCTGTCCGCCGACCCCGAAGATGTCCACAGCGGATGCGGTCCGAGGTAACTGCAATCGCTGAGCCAGCCCCTCGGTAACCATCGAGATCTCGGAGCCTTGATCGATGAGGGCTCGGACTTCTTGGTGTCTACCATATCGATCTGTAACATTAATCAGGGCGGTTGCTAACAACACCTTACCCCTCAGGTCTCGACAGTCTTGGGTGTGGTGACTGGTCGTCGTCTGCCTGGGGCCATCTCGGAAAGCATCATGGATCGTCGAGTGATGCCGTTCGCCACACGACATGCAGCTTCTGGACGACGGGCAAGCTGCTAGTAGGTGTCTCCCGAGGCAGTTGTAGCATAGGCGGGCTTTCTCCACACGCCCTCGTCGTTCCGCTGGCTGGAGCGCCTTGTACTCGGGGCATTGCATAAGGTAATGGCCCTTCTTGCAAATCACACATTCCTGGCTCTCCTTCTGCTGAGCATGATTTGCTCTAACCGCTCGTACTTCTTCCTTGGCTTTGGAGGGACCCAGGCTCGAGCGGTAATCGGATGCCCTGACTTGGCCGAAATTGCTCTTCGGGAAGGACTTCACGACAACAGGCTCTGGCGAAGCCTCAAGCTGCTGGCGTCGCTTAATCAGGAAGTCCTTCAATGTGGCGAAGGATGGCGGATCGCTGCTGCTGGTGACTCGTTCTTCCCATTTGTCCCGTGTGATGGGGTCGAATAAAGTCACCACCGAATAGACGAACCAGTCTTCCGACTTCTCCACTGGCCTCCCTAATCCTTCCAAGGTGTTGGCTACCGACGTAATGCTCTTCTGGATATTGCCAATTGCTTGCGCTGAGCTCTCCGACATTCTTGGTAACGCCGCAAGTTTGTCCAGGCAAGACCGCACTAATATCCTTTTATTTTCATAATGTTCCCTTAGGATGTTCCAAGCTCGGTCGTAGTTCTCGTTAGTGGTAGGTAAGTCCTTCACAAGGTCGGCAGCCTGGCCATGGAGGCTGACCTTTAGGTAGTGGAGACACTCTACCCTGCTGAGTCGCGTGTTCCTGGCTACGATCGAGGTGAACAGATCCTTGAACGCAGGCCAGTCCACGTACTCGCCATGGAATTCAGGCAGCTGCATCCGAGGGAGAGGGGCCGATCCCGAGCTTGTGTCTTCGATGGACGTCGCTGCTGGACCCTTCATGGCAGAAGCTGCGCCTCCCTCACCGTACTGGTATTCCAAATCGAGCAGACGACCTCTCTGCTCCAGATACCTTTCTTCGACCCAGTCTGCGAGCTCCTTCTTCACGTAGTCCGTAGCCTGGATCGCGTCGCGATGCTGGAAAGTCAAGACGTCGTGGTTCCTTTGGAAGGTGGTCCAGTTTTCCTCGAGACCGCGCATTCTGGACTTCACGTCACCACTGGTCATCTTGGCTTGTGAGATGGATTTCTTCAAGTTCTCGACCGTTCTGCTAATTTTCCGCCCTAGCTCGCTCTGCCTGGTGAGCAGTTGTTCGCATGAAGGCTCCATATTGCTGCGTGACTGGAACGCTGGGTGGACTTTCACTTACGAACGACTGTTTCACTTCCACTTTTCACCCGTTCCGTATATCCGGCTCGAAGGACCAGAAATGTAAGGAAGCGGTCTGGATGACCCACAGGTTGCAATATGGAATTGCGTGAGTGAAAGGGTTGGCTGAGTGGACTGTATAAGTGAGCACGTGGAATGGATGTAACGGGTATTTCGTATGGTTTAATTACAGGAAAGCGCGAAGGCGATTACACTGAACTTTTAATAAATATACTGTATTGTACAGAATTGTCTATCACAGAATATACGGAATGTATGTACATAAGCGTTAAATAAAATCGAGAACTTGCTTTTAAACTGGGCGCACGTGAACAGCTGATTTATGGCGTGAAAACCTAACGGGGACGTCACGTTCTCTCCCTCTTTTATCCCCTCGATCCTTCTCGAATATTCGTCGCCGTCACGCTTCCGTTAGAGCGTTTCGTGAACATTCCAGACGGATCGAGGACGGGCCTGGACCAATTGGGTGGTCGATATTGCGCCGACGCACTTCCGCTGCGCCGCTGATTGGCCGATCACCCGGCGTGATCGCGTCGCGCGCTTGGCGGGATCGCGGTGGCTTTTGGCGGGACCGCGAAGCGTCGCGCGACAGACATGGCGGCTGGACGCGCCATTCTCAAACATTAAATCTATATAAAAATTTCATTTATATATAAATATTACTATAATTTATATTAATTTTCTATTAAAATTAAACCTATATAAAAATTTCATTTAAATATAAATATTACTTTAATTTATATTAATTTTATATTAAAATTAAATCGATATAAAAGTTTCATTAAAATATAAATATTACTTTAATATATATTAATTTTCTATTAAAATTAAATCTATATAAAAATTTTATTTAAATATAAATATTACTTTAATATATATTATTTTTCTATTAAAATTAAATCTATATAAAAATTTTATTTAAATATAAATATTACTTTAATTTATATTAATTTTCTATTAAAATTAAATCTATATAAAAATTTCATTTAAATATAAATATTACTTTAATTTATATTAATTTTATATTAAAATTAAATTTATATAAAAATTTAATTTAAATATAAATATTACTTTAATTTATATTAATTTTATATTAATATTAAATCGATATAAAAATTTCATTTAATTATAAATATTACTATAATTTATATTAATTTTCTATTAAAATTAAATCTATATAAAAATTTCATTTAAATATAAATATTAGTTTAATGTATATTAATTTTATATAAAAATTTCATTTAATTATAAATATTACTTTAATTTATGTTAATTTTATATTAAAACTAAATCTATATAAAAATTTCATTTAGTTATAAATATTACATTAATTTATATTAATTTTATATTAATATTAAATCGATATAAAAATTTCATTTAATTATAAATATTACTATAATTTATATTAATTTTCTATTAAAATTAAATCTATATAAAAATTTCATTTAAATATAAATATTAGTTTAATGTATATTAATTTTATATTAAAATTAAATCTATATAAAAATTTCATTTAATTATAAATATTACTTTAATTTATGTTAATTTTATATTAAAACTAAATCTATATAAAAATTTCATTTAAATATAAATATTGCTTTAATTTATATTAATTTTATATTAAAATTAAATCTATATAAAAATTTCATTTAATTATAAATATTACATTAATTTATATTAATTTTCTATTAAAATTAAATCTATATAAAAATTTCATTTAATTATAAATATTACATTAATTTATATTAATTTTCTATTAAAATTAAATCTATATAAAAATTTCATTTAAATATAAATATTACTTTAATTTATATTAATTTTATATTAAAATTAAATCTATATAAAAATTTCATTTAATTATAAATATTACATTAATTTATATTAATTTTATATTAATATTAAATCGATATGAAAATTTCATTTAAATATAAATATTACTTTAATATATATTAATTTTCTATTAAAATTAAATCTATATAAAAATTTCATTTAAATATAAATATTACTTTAATTTATATTAATTTTATATTAAAATTAAATCTATATAAAAATTTCATTTAGTTATAAATATTACATTAATTTATATTAATTTTATATTAATATTAAATCGATATAAAAATTTCATTTAATTATAAATATTACTATAATTTATATTAATTTTCTATTAAAATTAAATCTATATAAAAATTTCATTTAAATATAAATATTAGTTTAATGTATATTAATTTTATATAAAAATTTCATTTAATTATAAATATTACTTTAATTTATGTTAATTTTCAATTAAAATTAAATCTATATAAAAATTTCATTTATATATAAATATTACTATAATTTATATTAATTTTCTATTAAAATTAAACCTATATAAAAATTTCATTTAAATATAAATATTACTTTAATTTATATTAATTTTATATTAAAATTAAATCGATATAAAAGTTTCATTAAAATATAAATATTACTTTAATATATATTAATTTTCTATTAAAATTAAATCTATATAAAAATTTTATTTAAATATAAATATTACTTTAATTTATATTAATTTTCTATTAAAATTAAATCTATATAAAAATTTCATTTAAATATAAATATTACTTTAATTTATATTAATTTTATATTAAAATTAAATTTATATAAAAATTTAATTTAAATATAAATATTACTTTAATTTTTATTAATTTTATATTAAAATTAAATCGATATAAAAATTTCATTTAAATATAAATATTACTTTAATATATATTAATTTTCTATTAAAATTAAATCTATATAAAAATTTCATTTAAATATAAATATTACTATAATTTATATTAATTTTCTATTAAAATTAAATCTATATAAAAATTTCATTTAAATATAAATATTACTTTAATATATAGTAATTTTCTATTAAAATTAAATCTATATAAAAATTTTATTTAAATATAAATATTACTTTAATATATATTAATTTTCTATTAAAATTAAATCTATATAAAAATTTCATTTAATTATAAATATTACATTAATTTATATTAATTTTCTATTAAAATTAAATCTATATAAAAATTTCATTTAAATATAAATATTAGTTTAATGTATATTAATTTTATATAAAAATTTCATTTAATTATAAATATTACTTTAATTTATGTTAATTTTATATTAAAACTAAATCTATATAAAAATTTCATTTAGTTATAAATATTACATTAATTTATATTAATTTTATATTAATATTAAATCGATATAAAAATTTCATTTAATTATAAATATTACTATAATTTATATTAATTTTCTATTAAAATTAAATCTATATAAAAATTTCATTTAAATATAAATATTAGTTTAATGTATATTAATTTTATATTAAAATTAAATCTATATAAAAATTTCATTTAATTATAAATATTACTTTAATTTATGTTAATTTTATATTAAAACTAAATCTATATAAAAATTTCATTTAAATATAAATATTGCTTTAATTTATATTAATTTTATATTAAAATTAAATCTATATAAAAATTTCATTTAATTATAAATATTACATTAATTTATATTAATTTTCTATTAAAATTAAATCTATATAAAAATTTCATTTAATTATAAATATTACATTAATTTATATTAATTTTCTATTAAAATTAAATCTATATAAAAATTTCATTTAAATATAAATATTACTTTAATTTATATTAATTTTATATTAAAATTAAATCTATATAAAAATTTCATTTAATTATAAATATTACATTAATTTATATTAATTTTATATTAATATTAAATCGATATGAAAATTTCATTTAAATATAAATATTACTTTAATATATATTAATTTTCTATTAAAATTAAATCTATATAAAAATTTCATTTAAATATAAATATTACTTTAATTTATATTAATTTTATATTAAAATTAAATCTATATAAAAATTTCATTTAGTTATAAATATTACATTAATTTATATTAATTTTATATTAATATTAAATCGATATAAAAATTTCATTTAATTATAAATATTACTATAATTTATATTAATTTTCTATTAAAATTAAATCTATATAAAAATTTCATTTAAATATAAATATTAGTTTAATGTATATTAATTTTATATAAAAATTTCATTTAATTATAAATATTACTTTAATTTATGTTAATTTTCAATTAAAATTAAATCTATATAAAAATTTCATTTATATATAAATATTACTATAATTTATATTAATTTTCTATTAAAATTAAACCTATATAAAAATTTCATTTAAATATAAATATTACTTTAATTTATATTAATTTTATATTAAAATTAAATCGATATAAAAGTTTCATTAAAATATAAATATTACTTTAATATATATTAATTTTCTATTAAAATTAAATCTATATAAAAATTTTATTTAAATATAAATATTACTTTAATTTATATTAATTTTCTATTAAAATTAAATCTATATAAAAATTTCATTTAAATATAAATATTACTTTAATTTATATTAATTTTATATTAAAATTAAATTTATATAAAAATTTAATTTAAATATAAATATTACTTTAATTTTTATTAATTTTATATTAAAATTAAATCGATATAAAAATTTCATTTAAATATAAATATTACTTTAATATATATTAATTTTCTATTAAAATTAAATCTATATAAAAATTTCATTTAAATATAAATATTACTATAATTTATATTAATTTTCTATTAAAATTAAATCTATATAAAAATTTCATTTAAATATAAATATTACTTTAATATATAGTAATTTTCTATTAAAATTAAATCTATATAAAAATTTTATTTAAATATAAATATTACTTTAATATATATTAATTTTCTATTAAAATTAAATCTATATAAAAATTTCATTTAATTATAAATATTACATTAATTTATATTAATTTTATATTAATATTAAATCGATATGAAAATTTCATTTAAATATAAATATTACTTTAATATATATTAATTTTATATTAAAATTAAATCTATATAAAAATTTCATTTAAATATAAATATTACTTTAATTTATATTAACATTATACTATAATTAAATCTATATAAAAATTTCATTTAAATATAAATATTACTTTAATTTATATTAATTTTATATTAAAATTAAATCTATATAAAAATTTCTTTTAAATATAAATATTACTTTAATTTATGTTAATTTTATATTAAAATTAAATCTATATAAAAATTTCATTTAGTTATAAATATTACATTAATTTATATTAATTTTATATTAAAATTAAATCTATATAAAAATTTCATTTAGTTATAAATATTACATTAATTTATATTAATTTTATATTAAAATTAAATCTATATAAAAATTTCATTTAAATATAAATATTACTTTAATTTATATTAATTTTATATTAAAATTAAATTTATATAAAAATTTCATTTAAATATAAATATTACTTTAATTTATATTAATTTTATATTAAAATTAAATCGATATAAAAATTTCATTTAAATATAAATATTACTTTAATATATATTAATTTTCTATTAAAATTAAATCTATATAAAAATTTCATTTAAATATAAATATTACTATAATTTATATTAATTTTCTATTAAAATTAAATCTATATAAAAATTTCATTTAAATATAAATATTACTATAATTTATATTAATTTTCTATTAAAATTAAATCGATATAAAAGTTTCATTAAAATATAAATATTACTTTATTTTATATTAATTTTCTATTAAAATTAAATCTATATAAAAATTTCATTTAAATATAAATATTACTTTAATTTATATTAATTTTATATTAAAATTAAATTTATTTAAAAATTTCATTTAAATATAAATATTACTTTAATTTTTATTAATTTTATATTAAAATTAAATCGATATAAAAATTTCATTTAAATATAAATATTACTTTAATATATATTAATTTTCTATTAAAATTAAATCTATCTAAAAATTTCATTAATATATAAATATTACTTTAATTTATATTAATTTTATATTAAAATTAAATCTATATAAAAATTTCATTTAAATATAAATATTACTTTAATTTATATTAATTTTATATTAAAATTAAATCTATATAAAAATTTCATTTAGTTATAAATATTACATTAATTTATATTAATTTTATATTAATATTAAATCGATATAAAAATTTCATTTAATTATAAATATTACTATAATTTATATTAATTTTCTATTAAAATTAAATCTATATAAAAATTTCATTTAAATATAAATATTAGTTTAATGTATATTAATTTTATATAAAAATTTCATTTAATTATAAATATTACTTTAATTTATGTTAATTTTATATTAAAACTAAATCTATATAAAAATTTCATTTAGATATAAATATTACATTAATTTATATTAATTTTATATTAATATTAAAACGATATAAAAATTTCATTTAATTATAAATATTACTATAATTTATATTAATTTTCTATTAAAATTAAATCTATATAAAAATTTCATTTAAATATAAATATTAGTTTAATGTATATTAATTTTATATTAAAATTAAATCTATATAAAAATTTCATTTAATTATAAATATTACTTTAATTTATGTTAATTTTATATTAAAACTAAATCTATATAAAAATTTCATTTAAATATAAATATTGCTTTAATTTATATTAATTTTATATTAAAATTAAATCTATATAAAAATTTCATTTAATTATAAATATTACATTAATTTATATTAATTTTCTATTAAAATTAAATCTATATAAAAATTTCATTTAATTATAAATATTACATTAATTTATATTAATTTTCTATTAAAATTAAATCTATATAAAAATTTCATTTAAATATAAATATTACTTTAATTTATATTAATTTTATATTAAAATTAAATCTATATAAAAATTTCATTTAATTATAAATATTACATTAATTTATATTAATTTTATATTAATATTAAATCGATATAAAAATTTCATATAAATATAAATATTACTTTAATTTATATTAATTTTCTATTAAAATTAAATCTATATAAAAATTTCATTTAAATATAAATATTACTTTAATTTATATTAATTTTATATTAAAATTAAATTTATATAAAAATTTAATTTAAATATAAATATTACTTTAATTTTTATTAATTTTATATTAAAATTAAATCGATATAAAAATTTCATTTAAATATAAATATTACTTTAATATATATTAATTTTCTATTAAAATTAAATCTATATAAAAATTTCATTTAAATATAAATATTACTATAATTTATATTAATTTTCTATTAAAATTAAATCTATATAAAAATTTCATTTAAATATAAATATTACTTTAATATATAGTAATTTTCTATTAAAATTAAATCTATATAAAAATTTTATTTAAATATAAATATTACTTTAATATATATTAATTTTCTATTAAAATTAAATCTATATAAAAATTTCATTTAATTATAAATATTACATTAATTTATATTAATTTTATATTAATATTAAATCGATATGAAAATTTCATTTAAATATAAATATTACTTTAATATATATTAATTTTATATTAAAATTAAATCTATATAAAAATTTCATTTAAATATAAATATTACTTTAATTTATATTAACATTATACTATAATTAAATCTATATAAAAATTTCATTTAAATATAAATATTACTTTAATTTATATTAATTTTATATTAAAATTAAATCTATATAAAAATTTCTTTTAAATATAAATATTACTTTAATTTATGTTAATTTTATATTAAAATTAAATCTATATAAAAATTTCATTTAGTTATAAATATTACATTAATTTATATTAATTTTATATTAAAATTAAATCTATATAAAAATTTCATTTAGTTATAAATATTACATTAATTTATATTAATTTTATATTAAAACTAAATCTATATAAAAATTTCATTTAAATATAAATATTACTTTAATTTATATTAATTTTATATTAAAATTAAATTTATATAAAAATTTCATTTAAATATAAATATTACTTTAATTTATATTAATTTTATATTAAAATTAAATCGATATAAAAATTTCATTTAAATATAAATATTACTTTAATATATATTAATTTTCTATTAAAATTAAATCTATATAAAAATTTCATTTAAATATAAATATTACTATAATTTATATTAATTTTCTATTAAAATTAAATCTATATAAAAATTTCATTTAAATATAAATATTACTATAATTTATATTAATTTTCTATTAAAATTAAATCGATATAAAAGTTTCATTAAAATATAAATATTACTTTATTTTATATTAATTTTCTATTAAAATTAAATCTATATAAAAATTTCATTTAAATATAAATATTACTTTAATTTATATTAATTTTATATTAAAATTAAATTTATTTAAAAATTTCATTTAAATATAAATATTACTTTAATTTTTATTAATTTTATATTAAAATTAAATCGATATAAAAATTTCATTTAAATATAAATATTACTTTAATATATATTAATTTTCTATTAAAATTAAATCTATCTAAAAATTTCATTAATATATAAATATTACTTTAATTTATATTAATTTTATATTAAAATTAAATCTATATAAAAATTTCATTTAAATATAAATATTACTTTAATTTATATTAATTTCATATTAAAATTAAATCTATATAAAAATTTCATTTAGTTGTAAATATTACATTAATTTATATTAATTTTATATTAAAATTAAATCTATATAAAAATTTCATTTAAATGTAAATATTACTATAATTTATATTAATTTTATATCAAAATTAAATCTATATAAAAATTTCATTTAATTATAAATATTACATTAATTTATATTAATTTTCTATTAAAATTAAATCTATCTAAAAATTTCATTAATATATAAATATTACTTTAATTTATATTAATTTTATATTAAAATTAAATCTATATAAAAATTTCATTTAATTATAAATATTACATTAATTTATATTAATTTTCTATTAAAATTAAATCGATATAAAAATTTCATTTAAATATAAATATTACTTTAATTTATAATAATTTTATTTTAAAATTAAATCTATATAAAAATTTCATTTAATTATAAATATTACATTAATTTATATTAATTTTCTATTAAAATTAAATCTATCTAAAAATTTCATTAATATATAAATATTACTTTAATTTATATTAATTTTATATTAAAATTAAATCTATATAAAAATTTCATTTAAATATAAATATTACTTTAATTTATATTAATTTCATATTAAAATTAAATCTATATAAAAATTTCATTTAGTTATAAATATTACATTAATTTATATTAATTTTATATTAATATTAAATCGATATAAAAATTTCATTTAATTATAAATATTACTATAATTTATATTAATTTTCTATTAAAATTAAATCTATATAAAAATTTCATTTAAATATAAATATTAGTTTAATGTATATTAATTTTATATAAAAATTTCATTTAATTATAAATATTACTTTAATTTATGTTAATTTTATATTAAAACTAAATCTATATAAAAATTTCATTTAGTTATAAATATTACATTAATTTATATTAATTTTATATTAATATTAAATCGATATAAAAATTTCATTTAATTATAAATATTACTATAATTTATATTAATTTTCTATTAAAATTAAATCTATATAAAAATTTCATTTAAATATAAATATTAGTTTAATGTATATTAATTTTATATTAAAATTAAATCTATATAAAAATTTCATTTAATTATAAATATTACATTAATTTATATTAATTTTCTATTAAAATTAAATCTATATAAAAATTTCATTTAATTATAAATATTACATTAATTTATATTAATTTTCTATTAAAATTAAATCTATATAAAAATTTCATTTAAATATAAATATTACGTTAATTTATATTAATTTTATATTAAAATTAAATCTATATAAAAATTTCATTTAATTATAAATATTACATTAATTTATATTAATTTTATATTAATATTAAATCGATATAAAAATTTCATATAAATATAAATTGCAACGTTGCCCCCGCGCGAGCGACTTTTTGTGGCCGTCGTACAGGGTCAACCCCGAGGATTTACGGGCTCTGAGGCCGGGCCGTGCGCGGCCGCGCGGGCACGGTCCCCTCGGGACAAAGTGCTTCTCCGGGGAGGCTCAATCGAGAAGCAAAAATTCGAGTTCGGGCGCCAGGTACTCGGGAGTACCGCACAAAATGCAAAAGAGCACCGGGATCCGGGGAAACCGAATCCGAAGCGAGCCTCCGCGGAGCGCGAACGAAAGGATGTCGCGAACGGCCAGGAATTCGGACACAGGGGATAACGGGGACTACCCTCGCGACAGGGTGGATCACGCAGGTCGACAGTAAGCAAGACGGAATCGGCTCGAAGTCATTTATTGAACGTAGTCCAACGTCCGGATTTTACAGGTGAGCGGCCACGTGGCCGCGAACCGGGAGCCCGCGCTCCTTATACACTTTGGCGACTGATGTTCGTTCGCGGAGCGCGTTCGTCGTTCTATACCGTCCGCGAAATTACAGGTGGTCGGGATTCTACGCGCCTCCGCTGAGGCGAAATTTCGCGAAGCGCAGGTGGACGGCGCGACGGATTTTCGGGACTATCGCGGGAATTTCACGTCCGATCGCCGACGGGAATCGACTCGCCACGCGCGCTGAATAATCCGCGGTCGTACGAGTTGGAAGAACTCGTAGACTCCGCGCGTTCGCGTGCGAATTTCGACGCCCGGCCGCGGTTCGCGATTCGGTAATTATTTCGCGACGCTATTCAATTTCCGACGCGACTCCTGAGGAAGACTTCTTATTCGCGGAGGGAAACGATACTCTTGCTCAAAGCGTCCTCAAGACGGACGCGAGCCGAAATTCGAGGACGAGGCGAATCCGCGTCGTCCTCACACCAAAATGGACGAGCCAACGCTAACGCGAGATCGGGGAATCACAGATCGACTTACCGTGGGTGACTTGCTCGTTTCGCTTCTCCGTTTAAGAACGGCTGGTCCGGATTTCGGCCCTATCGGGACTCCACGGCAGCGGGACTTCCTATTCCGCGAACCAAACCACTCGCGACTTCGGGATTCGTTTGCGGGAATCGGAAATGCGGAACTTTATTCGCACGAGTTGCGAGCACGTAGTCCAGCGCGACAGTGATTTCCCGATGTGCGCCGATCGCGAGCTTCGATTCTCGCTCTCCCCCCACTCTATCGGCCCTACCGAATTCCCGATTGGCGCTTTCCGCATCGCGACTAGAAGATCGCAGGATCGTATCCTCGGGCAGGTCCTTGGGCCCCAGACCTGTAATTCTCGCCAAATGTTCGCCTTTTTCGGCGAACGGGGAAGAGCCATTCTTCTCCCCTGGAATTCTTCCAGCCACCCCCGCCGGGATTCAGTGCGAACGGGGTGAGACGACGGCCGGACCACCCATATACGATGAATAATCTGAATCTCTTAGTCCCGGTACGCCGTCTCCGTGGATCGAGATTTCCTCCAATGGTACCAGTACTGGATTTTCGCCAATTAGTGGCCAATGGTTTTCCCGGGACGATCCTTGAGCGGGCGCCTTTCGGTATTTCCTCTCGGCCAATCGTGCCCTCGGCACGTCCCTGAAACGTCGCCGTACTCGGCACGCACGATAGGTGGCGTTAGTCGCGTGAATATTTTCGGAAGTCTTTCCTTCAGGAGCGCTCTTATGTCGACGAGTGGTTTCGTGCCCGTTTGAGGTCGGTCCGGTCCCTTATTAGCGGTTATGTAACCGTTTTTCTAAAACGGGGTGACGTCGCAAACTTGCAACGTCACAAAATATTACTTTAATTTATATTAATTTTCTATTAAAATTAAATCTATATAAAAATTTCATTTAAATATAAATATTACTTTAATTTATATTAATTTTCTATTAAAATTAAATCTATATAAAAATTTCATTTAAATATAAATATTACTTTAATTTATATTAATTTTATATTAAAATTAAATTTATATAAAAATTTAATTTAAATATAAATATTACTTTAATTTTTATTAATTTTATATTAAAATTAAATCGATATAAAAATTTCATTTAAATATAAATATTACTTTAATATATATTAATTTTCTATTAAAATTAAATCTATATAAAAATTTCATTTAAATATAAATATTACTATAATTTATATTAATTTTCTATTAAAATTAAATCTATATAAAAATTTCATTTAAATATAAATATTACTTTAATATATAGTAATTTTCTATTAAAATTAAATCTATATAAAAATTTTATTTAAATATAAATATTACTTTAATATATATTAATTTTCTATTAAAATTAAATCTATATAAAAATTTCATTTAATTATAAATATTACATTAATTTATATTAATTTTATATTAATATTAAATCGATATGAAAATTTCATTTAAATATAAATATTACTTTAATATATATTAATTTTATATTAAAATTAAATCTATATAAAAATTTCATTTAAATATAAATATTACTTTAATTTATATTAATTTCATATTAAAATTAAATCTATATAAAAATTTCATTTAGTTGTAAATATTACATTAATTTATATTAATTTTATATTAAAATTAAATCTATATAAAAATTTCATTTAAATGTAAATATTACTATAATTTATATTAATTTTATATCAAAATTAAATCTATATAAAAATTTCATTTAATTATAAATATTACATTAATTTATATTAATTTTCTATTAAAATTAAATCTATCTAAAAATTTCATTAATATATAAATATTACTTTAATTTATATTAATTTTATATTAAAATTAAATCTATATAAAAATTTCATTTAATTATAAATATTACATTAATTTATATTAATTTTCTATTAAAATTAAATCGATATAAAAATTTCATTTAAATATAAATATTACTTTAATTTATAATAATTTTATTTTAAAATTAAATCTATATAAAAATTTCATTTAATTATAAATATTACATTAATTTATATTAATTTTCTATTAAAATTAAATCTATCTAAAAATTTCATTAATATATAAATATTACTTTAATTTATATTAATTTTATATTAAAATTAAATCTATATAAAAATTTCATTTAAATATAAATATTACTTTAATTTATATTAATTTCATATTAAAATTAAATCTACATAAAAATTTCATTTAGTTATAAATATTACATTAATTTATATTAATTTTATATTAATATTAAATCGATATAAAAATTTCATTTAATTATAAATATTACTATAATTTATATTAATTTTCTATTAAAATTAAATCTATATAAAAATTTCATTTAAATATAAATATTAGTTTAATGTATATTAATTTTATATAAAAATTTCATTTAATTATAAATATTACTTTAATTTATGTTAATTTTATATTAAAACTAAATCTATATAAAAATTTCATTTAGTTATAAATATTACATTAATTTATATTAATTTTATATTAATATTAAATCGATATAAAAATTTCATTTAATTATAAATATTACTATAATTTATATTAATTTTCTATTAAAATTAAATCTATATAAAAATTTCATTTAAATATAAATATTAGTTTAATGTATATTAATTTTATATTAAAATTAAATCTATATAAAAATTTCATTTAATTATAAATATTACATTAATTTATATTAATTTTATATTAATATTAAATCGATATAAAAATTTCATATAAATATAAATATTACTTTAATTTATATTAATTTTCTATTAAAATTAAATCTATATAAAAATTTCATTTAAATATAAATATTACTTTAATTTATATTAATTTTCTATTAAAATTAAATCTATATAAAAATTTCATTTAAATATAAATATTACTTTAATTTATATTAATTTTATATTAAAATTAAATTTATATAAAAATTTAATTTAAATATAAATATTACTTTAATTTTTATTAATTTTATATTAAAATTAAATCGATATAAAAATTTCATTTAAATATAAATATTACTTTAATATATATTAATTTTCTATTAAAATTAAATCTATATAAAAATTTCATTTAAATATAAATATTACTATAATTTATATTAATTTTCTATTAAAATTAAATTTATATAAAAATTTCATTTAAATATAAATATTACTTTAATATATAGTAATTTTCTATTAAAATTAAATCTATATAAAAATTTTATTTAAATATAAATATTACTTTAATATATATTAATTTTCTATTAAAATTAAATCTATATAAAAATTTCATTTAATTATAAATATTACATTAATTTATATTAATTTTATATTAATATTAAATCGATATGAAAATTTCATTTAAATATAAATATTACTTTAATATATATTAATTTTATATTAAAATTAAATCTATATAAAAATTTCATTTAAATATAAATATTACTTTAATTTATATTAATTTCATATTAAAATTAAATCTATATAAAAATTTCATTTAGTTGTAAATATTACATTAATTTATATTAATTTTATATTAAAATTAAATCTATATAAAAATTTCATTTAAATGTAAATATTACTATAATTTATATTAATTTTATATCAAAATTAAATCTATATAAAAATTTCATTTAATTATAAATATTACATTAATTTATATTAATTTTCTATTAAAATTAAATCTATCTAAAAATTTCATTAATATATAAATATTACTTTAATTTATATTAATTTTATATTAAAATTAAATCTATATAAAAATTTCATTTAATTATAAATATTACATTAATTTATATTAATTTTCTATTAAAATTAAATCGATATAAAAATTTCATTTAAATATAAATATTACTTTAATTTATAATAATTTTATTTTAAAATTAAATCTATATAAAAATTTCATTTAATTATAAATATTACATTAATTTATATTAATTTTCTATTAAAATTAAATCTATCTAAAAATTTCATTAATATATAAATATTACTTTAATTTATATTAATTTTATATTAAAATTAAATCTATATAAAAATTTCATTTAAATATAAATATTACTTTAATTTATATTAATTTCATATTAAAATTAAATCTATATAAAAATTTCATTTAGTTATAAATATTACATTAATTTATATTAATTTTATATTAATATTAAATCGATATAAAAATTTCATTTAATTATAAATATTACTATAATTTATATTAATTTTCTATTAAAATTAAATCTATATAAAAATTTCATTTAAATATAAATATTAGTTTAATGTATATTAATTTTATATAAAAATTTCATTTAATTATAAATATTACTTTAATTTATGTTAATTTTATATTAAAACTAAATCTATATAAAAATTTCATTTAGTTATAAATATTACATTAATTTATATTAATTTTATATTAATATTAAATCGATATAAAAATTTCATTTAATTATAAATATTACTATAATTTATATTAATTTTCTATTAAAATTAAATCTATATAAAAATTTCATTTAAATATAAATATTAGTTTAATGTATATTAATTAACTTCCCGATTCATAGGGAAGTTACTGTAATTACCCCGAAAATCGAAAATTGATTTTTTAGCAGATCTTCACGTTTCATGGTCATTGGAGTCATTTTAGACTATTTTTATCAAAATGTTCGTGTGTGTGTGTGTGTGTGTGTGTGTGTGTGTGTGTGTGTGCGTATGTCCGTTTGTATGGTATCAAATTTTTCGTTAACGTTTTCTGAAAAAATAACAATGCGATCAGAATAATGAATGATGCAATCGATGTGCCCCGCTGTAACTTAGAGCTGATTAGATTTTGGTCCATATTGGTCAAGTAGTTTTTTAGATTTTTTAGTTTTTTTCGAAACAAGTTCATTCAACAATGCAAATTATACGAGAGGACGGAAATTTTCCACCGAAGAAACAAACGTAACAATTATATATAATTTTTATTTTTTTTTTATTAAAAAAAAAAATAAAAAAAATAAAAAAAAATTTTTTTTTTTTTTCATTTAAAAAAAAATTTAAAAAAAATTTAAATGCATTTGTAATTTATTTTGCAACATTACTATGCTATAACAAGGAATCAAGCGAGCAACGAGCATACGATGTTGGTTCAAACATTTTGATAAGTAGAAAACTATTGAACTTCCCAAAGAATGTATAATCTTCTTAAAACGTATACTAAATAAATAATGATAATAATATATTGCAACTAACGAATCGGGAAGTTCTTTGTGTGGCTCGTGGAGAGTCACACACAAAATACCATCCGTACCACTAACCCTCTCGCGAGCTCGCAAAGCGAGCGAGCTACAACACCCCCACCTGCGAAGCTCGCGAAGCGAGCGAGCAACAATAACCAGCTAGTTTTATATTAAAATTAAATCTATATAAAAATTTCATTTAATTATAAATATTACTTTAATTTATGTTAATTTTATATTAAAACTAAATCTATATAAAAATTTCATTTAAATATAAATATTGCTTTAATTTATATTAATTTTATATTAAAATTAAATCTATATAAAAATTTCATTTAATTATAAATATTACATTAATTTATATTAATTTTCTATTAAAATTAAATCTATATAAAAATTTCATTTAATTATAAATATTACATTAATTTATATTAATTTTCTATTAAAATTAAATCTATATAAAAATTTCATTTAAATATAAATATTACGTTAATTTATATTAATTTTATATTAAAATTAAATCTATATAAAAATTTCATTTAATTATAAATATTACATTAATTTATATTAATTTTATATTAATATTAAATCGATATAAAAATTTCATATAAATATAAATATTACTTTAATTTATATTAATTTTCTATTAAAATTAAATCTATATAAAAATTTCATTTAAATATAAATATTACTTTAATTTATATTAATTTTCTATTAAAATTAAATCTATATAAAAATTTCATTTAAATATAAATATTACTTTAATTTATATTAATTTTATATTAAAATTAAATCTATATAAAAATTTTATTTAAATATAAATATTACTTTAATATATATTAATTTTCTATTAAAATTAAATCTATATAAAAATTTCATTTAATTATAAATATTACATTAATTTATATTAATTTTATATTAATATTAAATCGATATGAAAATTTCATTTAAATATAAATATTACTTTAATATATATTAATTTTATATTAAAATTAAATCTATATAAAAATTTCATTTAAATATAAATATTACTTTAATTTATATTAACATTATACTATAATTAAATCTATATAAAAATTTCATTTAAATATAAATATTACTTTAATTTATATTAATTTTATATTAAAATTAAATCTATATAAAAATTTCTTTTAAATATAAATATTACTTTAATTTATGTTAATTTTATATTAAAATTAAATCTATATAAAAATTTCATTTAGTTATAAATATTACATTAATTTATATTAATTTTATATTAATATTAAATCGATATAAAAATTTCATTTAATTATAAATATTACTATAACTTATATTAATTTTCTATTAAAATTAAATCTATATAAAAATTTCATTTAAATATAAATATTAGTTTAATGTATATTAATTTTATATAAAAATTTCATTTAATTATAAATATTACTTTAATTTATGTTAATTTTATATTAAAACTAAATCTATATAAAAATTTCATTTAGTTATAAATATTACATTAATTTATATTAATTTTATATTAATATTAAATCGATATAAAAATTTCATTTAATTATAAATATTACTATAATTTATATTAATTTTCTATTAAAATTAAATCTATATAAAAATTTCATTTAAATATAAATATTAGTTTAATGTATATTAATTTTATATAAAAATTTCATTTAATTATAAATATTACTTTAATTTATGTTAATTTTATATTAAAACTAAATCTATATAAAAATTTCATTTAGTTATAAATATTACATTAATTTATATTAATTTTATATTAATATTAAATCGATATAAAAATTTCATTTAATTATAAATATTACTATAATTTATATTAATTTTCTATTAAAATTAAATCTATATAAAAATTTCATTTAAATATAAATATTAGTTTAATGTATATTAATTTTATATTAAAATTAAATCTATATAAAAATTTCATTTAATTATAAATATTACTTTAATTTATGTTAATTTTATATTAAAACTAAATCTATATAAAAATTTCATTTAAATATAAATATTGCTTTAATTTATATTAATTTTATATTAAAATTAAATCTATATAAAAATTTCATTTAATTATAAATATTACATTAATTTATATTAATTTTCTATTAAAATTAAATCTATATAAAAATTTCATTTAATTATAAATATTACATTAATTTATATTAATTTTCTATTAAAATTAAATCTATATAAAAATTTCATTTAAATATAAATATTACGTTAATTTATATTAATTTTATATTAAAATTAAATCTATATAAAAATTTCATTTAATTATAAATATTACATTAATTTATATTAATTTTATATTAATATTAAATCGATATAAAAATTTCATATAAATATAAATATTACTTTAATTTATATTAATTTTCTATTAAAATTAAATCTATATAAAAATTTCATTTAAATATAAATATTACTTTAATTTATATTAATTTTCTATTAAAATTAAATCTATATAAAAATTTCATTTAAATATAAATATTACTTTAATTTATATTAATTTTATATTAAAATTAAATTTATATAAAAATTTAATTTAAATATAAATATTACTTTAATTTTTATTAATTTTATATTAAAATTAAATCGATATAAAAATTTCATTTAAATATAAATATTACTTTAATATATATTAATTTTCTATTAAAATTAAATCAATATAAAAATTTCATTTAAATATAAATATTACTATAATTTATATTAATTTTCTATTAAAATTAAATCTATATAAAAATTTCATTTAAATATAAATATTACTTTAATATATAGTAATTTTCTATTAAAATTAAATCTATATAAAAATTTTATTTAAATATAAATATTACTTTAATATATATTAATTTTCTATTAAAATTAAATCTATATAAAAATTTCATTTAATTATAAATATTACATTAATTTATATTAATTTTATATTAATATTAAATCGATATGAAAATTTCATTTAAATATAAATATTACTTTAATATATATTAATTTTATATTAAAATTAAATCTATATAAAAATTTCATTTAAATATAAATATTACTTTAATTTATATTAACATTATACTATAATTAAATCTATATAAAAATTTCATTTAAATATAAATATTACTTTAATTTATATTAATTTTATATTAAAATTAAATCTATATAAAAATTTCTTTTAAATATAAATATTACTTTAATTTATGTTAATTTTATATTAAAATTAAATCTATATAAAAATTTCATTTAGTTATAAATATTACATTAATTTATATTAATTTTATATTAATATTAAATCGATATAAAAATTTCATTTAATTATAAATATTACTATAACTTATATTAATTTTCTATTAAAATTAAATCTATATAAAAATTTCATTTAAATATAAATATTAGTTTAATGTATATTAATTTTATATAAAAATTTCATTTAATTATAAATATTACTTTAATTTATGTTAATTTTATATTAAAACTAAATCTATATAAAAATTTCATTTAGTTATAAATATTACATTAATTTATATTAATTTTATATTAATATTAAATCGATATAAAAATTTCATTTAATTATAAATATTACTATAATTTATATTAATTTTCTATTAAAATTAAATCTATATAAAAATTTCATTTAAATATAAATATTAGTTTAATGTATATTAATTTTATATTAAAATTAAATCTATATAAAAATTTCATTTAATTATAAATATTACTTTAATTTATGTTAATTTCATATTAAAATTAAATCTATATAAAAATTTCATTTAGTTGTAAATATTACATTAATTTATATTAATTTTATATTAAAATTAAATCTATATAAAAATTTCATTTAAATGTAAATATTACTATAATTTATATTAATTTTATATCAAAATTAAATCTATATAAAAATTTCATTTAATTATAAATATTACATTAATTTATATTAATTTTCTATTAAAATTAAATCTATCTAAAAATTTCATTAATATATAAATATTACTTTAATTTATATTAATTTTATATTAAAATTAAATCTATATAAAAATTTCATTTAATTATAAATATTACATTAATTTATATTAATTTTCTATTAAAATTAAATCGATATAAAAATTTCATTTAAATATAAATATTACTTTAATTTATAATAATTTTATTTTAAAATTAAATCTATATAAAAATTTCATTTAATTATAAATATTACATTAATTTATATTAATTTTCTATTAAAATTAAATCTATCTAAAAATTTCATTAATATATAAATATTACTTTAATTTATATTAATTTTATATTAAAATTAAATCTATATAAAAATTTCATTTAAATATAAATATTACTTTAATTTATATTAATTTCATATTAAAATTAAATCTATATAAAAATTTCATTTAGTTATAAATATTACATTAATTTATATTAATTTTATATTAATATTAAATCGATATAAAAATTTCATTTAATTATAAATATTACTATAATTTATATTAATTTTCTATTAAAATTAAATCTATATAAAAATTTCATTTAAATATAAATATTAGTTTAATGTATATTAATTTTATATTAAAATTAAATCTATATAAAAATTTCATTTAATTATAAATATTACATTAATTTATATTAATTTTATATTAATATTAAATCGATATAAAAATTTCATATAAATATAAATATTACTTTAATTTATATTAATTTTCTATTAAAATTAAATCTATATAAAAATTTCATTTAAATATAAATATTACTTTAATTTATATTAATTTTCTATTAAAATTAAATCTATATAAAAATTTCATTTAAATATAAATATTACTTTAATTTATATTAATTTTATATTAAAATTAAATTTATATAAAAATTTAATTTAAATATAAATATTACTTTAATTTTTATTAATTTTATATTAAAATTAAATCGATATAAAAATTTCATTTAAATATAAATATTACTTTAATATATATTAATTTTCTATTAAAATTAAATCTATATAAAAATTTCATTTAAATATAAATATTACTATAATTTATATTAATTTTCTATTAAAATTAAATCTATATAAAAATTTCATTTAAATATAAATATTACTTTAATATATAGTAATTTTCTATTAAAATTAAATCTATATAAAAATTTTATTTAAATATAAATATTACTTTAATATATATTAATTTTCTATTAAAATTAAATCTATATAAAAATTTCATTTAATTATAAATATTACATTAATTTATATTAATTTTATATTAATATTAAATCGATATGAAAATTTCATTTAAATATAAATATTACTTTAATATATATTAATTTTATATTAAAATTAAATCTATATAAAAATTTCATTTAAATATAAATATTACTTTAATTTATATTAATTTCATATTAAAATTAAATCTATATAAAAATTTCATTTAGTTGTAAATATTACATTAATTTATATTAATTTTATATTAAAATTAAATCTATATAAAAATTTCATTTAAATGTAAATATTACTATAATTTATATTAATTTTATATCAAAATTAAATCTATATAAAAATTTCATTTAATTATAAATATTACATTAATTTATATTAATTTTCTATTAAAATTAAATCTATCTAAAAATTTCATTAATATATAAATATTACTTTAATTTATATTAATTTTATATTAAAATTAAATCTATATAAAAATTTCATTTAATTATAAATATTACATTAATTTATATTAATTTTCTATTAAAATTAAATCGATATAAAAATTTCATTTAAATATAAATATTACTTTAATTTATAATAATTTTATTTTAAAATTAAATCTATATAAAAATTTCATTTAATTATAAATATTACATTAATTTATATTAATTTTCTATTAAAATTAAATCTATCTAAAAATTTCATTAATATATAAATATTACTTTAATTTATATTAATTTTATATTAAAATTAAATCTATATAAAAATTTCATTTAAATATAAATATTACTTTAATTTATATTAATTTCATATTAAAATTAAATCTATATAAAAATTTCATTTAGTTATAAATATTACATTAATTTATATTAATTTTATATTAATATTAAATCGATATAAAAATTTCATTTAATTATAAATATTACTATAATTTATATTAATTTTCTATTAAAATTAAATCTATATAAAAATTTCATTTAAATATAAATATTAGTTTAATGTATATTAATTTTATATAAAAATTTCATTTAATTATAAATATTACTTTAATTTATGTTAATTTTATATTAAAACTAAATCTATATAAAAATTTCATTTAGTTATAAATATTACAGTAATTTATATTAATTTTATATTAATATTAAATCGATATAAAAATTTCATTTAATTATAAATATTACTATAATTTATATTAATTTTCTATTAAAATTAAATCTATATAAAAATTTCATTTAAATATAAATATTAGTTTAATGTATATTAATTAACTTCCCGATTCATAGGGAAGTTACTGTAATTACCCCGAAAATCGAAAATTGATTTTTTAGCAGATCTTCACGTTTCATGGTCATTGGAGTCATTTTAGACTATTTTTATCAAAATGTTCGTGTGTGTGTGTGTGTGTGTGTGTGTGTGTGTGTGTGTGTGTGCGTATGTCCGTTTGTATGGTATCAAATTTTTCGTTAACGTTTTCTGAAAAAATAACAATGCGATCAGAATAATGAATGATGCAATCGATGTGCCCCGCTGTAACTTAGAGCTGATTAGATTTTGGTCCATATTGGTCAAGTAGTTTTTTAGATTTTTTAGTTTTTTTCGAAACAAGTTCATTCAACAATGCAAATTATACGAGAGGACGGAAATTTTCCACCGAAGAAACAAACGTAACAATTATATATAATTTTTATTTTTTTTTTATTAAAAAAAAAAATAAAAAAAATAAAAAAAAATTTTTTTTTTTTTTCATTTAAAAAAAAATTTAAAAAAAATTTAAATGCATTTGTAATTTATTTTGCAACATTACTATGCTATAACAAGGAATCAAGCGAGCAACGAGCATACGATGTTGGTTCAAACATTTTGATAAGTAGAAAACTATTGAACTTCCCAAAGAATGTATAATCTTCTTAAAACGTATACTAAATAAATAATGATAATAATATATTGCAACTAACGAATCGGGAAGTTCTTTGTGTGGCTCGTGGAGAGTCACACACAAAATACCATCCGTACCACTAACCCTCTCGCGAGCTCGCAAAGCGAGCGAGCTACAACACCCCCACCTGCGAAGCTCGCGAAGCGAGCGAGCAACAATAACCAGCTAGTTTTATATTAAAATTAAATCTATATAAAAATTTCATTTAATTATAAATATTACTTTAATTTATGTTAATTTTATATTAAAACTAAATCTATATAAAAATTTCATTTAAATATAAATATTGCTTTAATTTATATTAATTTTATATTAAAATTAAATCTATATAAAAATTTCATTTAATTATAAATATTACATTAATTTATATTAATTTTCTATTAAAATTAAATCTATATAAAAATTTCATTTAATTATAAATATTACATTAATTTATATTAATTTTCTATTAAAATTAAATCTATATAAAAATTTCATTTAAATATAAATATTACGTTAATTTATATTAATTTTATATTAAAATTAAATCTATATAAAAATTTCATTTAATTATAAATATTACATTAATTTATATTAATTTTATATTAATATTAAATCGATATAAAAATTTCATATAAATATAAATATTACTTTAATTTATATTAATTTTCTATTAAAATTAAATCTATATAAAAATTTCATTTAAATATAAATATTACTTTAATTTATATTAATTTTCTATTAAAATTAAATCTATATAAAAATTTCATTTAAATATAAATATTACTTTAATTTATATTAATTTTATATTAAAATTAAATTTATATAAAAATTTAATTTAAATATAAATATTACTTTAATTTTTATTAATTTTATATTAAAATTAAATCGATATAAAAATTTCATTTAAATATAAATATTACTTTAATATATATTAATTTTCTATTAAAATTAAATCTATATAAAAATTTCATTTAAATATAAATATTACTATAATTTATATTAATTTTCTATTAAAATTAAATCTATATAAAAATTTCATTTAAATATAAATATTACTTTAATATATAGTAATTTTCTATTAAAATTAAATCTATATAAAAATTTTATTTAAATATAAATATTACTTTAATATATATTAATTTTCTATTAAAATTAAATCTATATAAAAATTTCATTTAATTATAAATATTACATTAATTTATATTAATTTTATATTAATATTAAATCGATATGAAAATTTCATTTAAATATAAATATTACTTTAATATATATTAATTTTATATTAAAATTAAATCTATATAAAAATTTCATTTAAATATAAATATTACTTTAATTTATATTAACATTATACTATAATTAAATCTATATAAAAATTTCATTTAAATATAAATATTACTTTAATTTATATTAATTTTATATTAAAATTAAATCTATATAAAAATTTCTTTTAAATATAAATATTACTTTAATTTATGTTAATTTTATATTAAAATTAAATCTATATAAAAATTTCATTTAGTTATAAATATTACATTAATTTATATTAATTTTATATTAATATTAAATCGATATAAAAATTTCATTTAATTATAAATATTACTATAACTTATATTAATTTTCTATTAAAATTAAATCTATTTAAAAATTTCATTTAAATATAAATATTAGTTTAATGTATATTAATTTTATATAAAAATTTCATTTAATTATAAATATTACTTTAATTTATGTTAATTTTATATTAAAACTAAATCTATATAAAAATTTCATTTAGTTATAAATATTACATTAATTTATATTAATTTTATATTAATATTAAATCGATATAAAAATTTCATTTAATTATAAATATTACTATAATTTATATTAATTTTCTATTAAAATTAAATCTATATAAAAATTTCATTTAAATATAAATATTAGTTTAATGTATATTAATTTTATATAAAAATTTCATTTAATTATAAATATTACTTTAATTTATGTTAATTTTATATTAAAACTAAATCTATATAAAAATTTCATTTAGTTATAAATATTACATTAATTTATATTAATTTTATATTAATATTAAATCGATATAAAAATTTCATTTAATTATAAATATTACTATAATTTATATTAATTTTCTATTAAAATTAAATCTATATAAAAATTTCATTTAAATATAAATATTAGTTTAATGTATATTAATTTTATATTAAAATTAAATCTATATAAAAATTTCATTTAATTATAAATATTACTTTAATTTATGTTAATTTTATATTAAAACTAAATCTATATAAAAATTTCATTTAAATATAAATATTGCTTTAATTTATATTAATTTTATATTAAAATTAAATCTATATAAAAATTTCATTTAATTATAAATATTACATTAATTTATATTAATTTTCTATTAAAATTAAATCTATATAAAAATTTCATTTAATTATAAATATTACATTAATTTATATTAATTTTCTATTAAAATTAAATCTATATAAAAATTTCATTTAAATATAAATATTACGTTAATTTATATTAATTTTATATTAAAATTAAATCTATATAAAAATTTCATTTAATTATAAATATTACATTAATTTATATTAATTTTATATTAATATTAAATCGATATAAAAATTTCATATAAATATAAATATTACTTTAATTTATATTAATTTTCTATTAAAATTAAATCTATATAAAAATTTCATTTAAATATAAATATTACTTTAATTTATATTAATTTTCTATTAAAATTAAATCTATATAAAAATTTCATTTAAATATAAATATTACTTTAATTTATATTAATTTTATATTAAAATTAAATTTATATAAAAATTTAATTTAAATATAAATATTACTTTAATTTTTATTAATTTTATATTAAAATTAAATCGATATAAAAATTTCATTTAAATATAAATATTACTTTAATATATATTAATTTTCTATTAAAATTAAATCAATATAAAAATTTCATTTAAATATAAATATTACTATAATTTATATTAATTTTCTATTAAAATTAAATCTATATAAAAATTTCATTTAAATATAAATATTACTTTAATATATAGTAATTTTCTATTAAAATTAAATCTATATAAAAATTTTATTTAAATATAAATATTACTTTAATATATATTAATTTTCTATTAAAATTAAATCTATATAAAAATTTCATTTAATTATAAATATTACATTAATTTATATTAATTTTATATTAATATTAAATCGATATGAAAATTTCATTTAAATATAAATATTACTTTAATATATATTAATTTTATATTAAAATTAAATCTATATAAAAATTTCATTTAAATATAAATATTACTTTAATTTATATTAACATTATACTATAATTAAATCTATATAAAAATTTCATTTAAATATAAATATTACTTTAATTTATATTAATTTTATATTAAAATTAAATCTATATAAAAATTTCTTTTAAATATAAATATTACTTTAATTTATGTTAATTTTATATTAAAATTAAATCTATATAAAAATTTCATTTAGTTATAAATATTACATTAATTTATATTAATTTTATATTAATATTAAATCGATATAAAAATTTCATTTAATTATAAATATTACTATAACTTATATTAATTTTCTATTAAAATTAAATCTATATAAAAATTTCATTTAAATATAAATATTAGTTTAATGTATATTAATTTTATATAAAAATTTCATTTAATTATAAATATTACTTTAATTTATGTTAATTTTATATTAAAACTAAATCTATATAAAAATTTCATTTAGTTATAAATATTACATTAATTTATATTAATTTTATATTAATATTAAATCGATATAAAAATTTCATTTAATTATAAATATTACTATAATTTATATTAATTTTCTATTAAAATTAAATCTATATAAAAATTTCATTTAAATATAAATATTAGTTTAATGTATATTAATTTTATATTAAAATTAAATCTATATAAAAATTTCATTTAATTATAAATATTACTTTAATTTATGTTAATTTCATATTAAAATTAAATCTATATAAAAATTTCATTTAGTTGTAAATATTACATTAATTTATATTAATTTTATATTAAAATTAAATCTATATAAAAATTTCATTTAAATGTAAATATTACTATAATTTATATTAATTTTATATCAAAATTAAATCTATATAAAAATTTCATTTAATTATAAATATTACATTAATTTATATTAATTTTCTATTAAAATTAAATCTATCTAAAAATTTCATTAATATATAAATATTACTTTAATTTATATTAATTTTATATTAAAATTAAATCTATATAAAAATTTCATTTAATTATAAATATTACATTAATTTATATTAATTTTCTATTAAAATTAAATCGATATAAAAATTTCATTTAAATATAAATATTACTTTAATTTATAATAATTTTATTTTAAAATTAAATCTATATAAAAATTTCATTTAATTATAAATATTACATTAATTTATATTAATTTTCTATTAAAATTAAATCTATCTAAAAATTTCATTAATATATAAATATTACTTTAATTTATATTAATTTTATATTAAAATTAAATCTATATAAAAATTTCATTTAAATATAAATATTACTTTAATTTATATTAATTTCATATTAAAATTAAATCTATATAAAAATTTCATTTAGTTATAAATATTACATTAATTTATATTAATTTTATATTAATATTAAATCGATATAAAAATTTCATTTAATTATAAATATTACTATAATTTATATTAATTTTCTATTAAAATTAAATCTATATAAAAATTTCATTTAAATATAAATATTAGTTTAATGTATATTAATTTTATATAAAAATTTCATTTAATTATAAATATTACTTTAATTTATGTTAATTTTATATTAAAACTAAATCTATATAAAAATTTCATTTAGTTATAAATATTACATTAATTTATATTAATTTTATATTAATATTAAATCGATATAAAAATTTCATTTAATTATAAATATTACTATAATTTATATTAATTTTCTATTAAAATTAAATCTATATAAAAATTTCATTTAAATATAAATATTAGTTTAATGTATATTAATTTTATATTAAAATTAAATCTATATAAAAATTTCATTTAATTATAAATATTACTTTAATTTATGTTAATTTTATATTAAAACTAAATCTATATAAAAATTTCATTTAAATATAAATATTGCTTTAATTTATATTAATTTTATATTAAAATTAAATCTATATAAAAATTTCATTTAATTATAAATATTACATTAATTTATATTAATTTTCTATTAAAATTAAATCTATATAAAAATTTCATTTAATTATAAATATTACATTAATTTATATTAATTTTCTATTAAAATTAAATCTATATAAAAATTTCATTTAAATATAAATATTACTTTAATTTATATTAATTTTATATTAAAATTAAATCTATATAAAAATTTCATTTAATTATAAATATTACATTAATTTATATTAATTTTATATTAATATTAAATCGATATAAAAATTTCATATAAATATAAATATTACTTTAATTTATATTAATTTTCTATTAAAATTAAATCTATATAAAAATTTCATTTAAATATAAATATTACTTTAATTTATATTAATTTTCTATTAAAATTAAATCTATATAAAAATTTCATTTAAATATAAATATTACTTTAATTTATATTAATTTTATATTAAAATTAAATTTATATAAAAATTTAATTTAAATATAAATATTACTTTAATTTTTATTAATTTTATATTAAAATTAAATCGATATAAAAATTTCATTTAAATATAAATATTACTTTAATATATATTAATTTTCTATTAAAATTAAATCTATATAAAAATTTCATTTAAATATAAATATTACTATAATTTATATTAATTTTCTATTAAAATTAAATCTATATAAAAATTTCATTTAAATATAAATATTACTTTAATATATAGTAATTTTCTATTAAAATTAAATCTATATAAAAATTTTATTTAAATATAAATATTACTTTAATATATATTAATTTTCTATTAAAATTAAATCTATATAAAAATTTCATTTAATTATAAATATTACATTAATTTATATTAATTTTATATTAATATTAAATCGATATGAAAATTTCATTTAAATATAAATATTACTTTAATATATATTAATTTTATATTAAAATTAAATCTATATAAAAATTTCATTTAAATATAAATATTACTTTAATTTATATTAACATTATACTATAATTAAATATATATAAAATTTTCATTTAAATATAAATATTACTTTAATTTATATTAATTTTATATTAAAATTAAATCTATATAAAAATTTCTTTTAAATATAAATATTACTTTAATTTATGTTAATTTTATATTAAAATTAAATCTATATAAAAATTTCATTTAGTTATAAATATTACATTAATTTATATTAATTTTATATTAATATTAAATCGATATAAAAATTTCATTTAATTATAAATATTACTATAACTTATATTAATTTTCTATTAAAATTAAATCTATATAAAAATTTCATTTAAATATAAATATTAGTTTAATGTATATTAATTTTATATAAAAATTTCATTTAATTATAAATATTACTTTAATTTATGTTAATTTTATATTAAAACTAAATCTATATAAAAATTTCATTTAGTTATAAATATTACATTAATTTATATTAATTTTATATTAATATTAAATCGATATGAAAATTTCATTTAAATATAAATATTACTTTAATATATATTAATTTTATATTAAAATTAAATCTATATAAAAATTTCATTTAAATATAAATATTACTTTAATTTATATTAACATTATACTATAATTAAATCTATATAAAAATTTCATTTAAATATAAATATTACTTTAATTTATATTAATTTTATATTAAAATTAAATCTATATAAAAATTTCTTTTAAATATAAATATTACTTTAATTTATGTTAATTTTATATTAAAATTAAATCTATATAAAAATTTCATTTAGTTATAAATATTACATTAATTTATATTAATTTTATATTAAAATTAAATCTATATAAAAATTTCATTTAGTTATAAATATTACATTAATTTATATTAATTTTATATTAAAATTAAATCTATATAAAAATTTCATTTAAATATAAATATTACTTTAATTTATATTAATTTTATATTAAAATTAAATTTATATAAAAATTTCATTTAAATATAAATATTACTTTAATTTATATTAATTTTATATTAAAATTAAATCGATATAAAAATTTCATTTAAATATAAATATTACTTTAATATATATTAATTTTCTATTAAAATTAAATCTATATAAAAATTTCATTTAAATATAAATATTACTATAATTTATATTAATTTTCTATTAAAATTAAATCTATATAAAAATTTCATTTAAATATAAATATTACTATAATTTATATTAATTTTCTATTAAAATTAAATCGATATAAAAGTTTCATTAAAATATAAATATTACTTTATTTTATATTAATTTTCTATTAAAATTAAATCTATATAAAAATTTCATTTAAATATAAATATTACTTTAATTTATATTAATTTTATATTAAAATTAAATTTATTTAAAAATTTCATTTAAATATAAATATTACTTTAATTTTTATTAATTTTATATTAAAATTAAATCGATATAAAAATTTCATTTAAATATGAATATTACTTTAATATATATTAATTTTCTATTAAAATTAAATCTATCTAAACATTTCATTAATATATAAATATTACTTTAATTTATATTAATTTTATATTAAAATTAAATCTATATAAAAATTTCATTTAAATATAAATATTACTTTAATTTATATTAATTTCATATTAAAATTAAATCTATATAAAAATTTCATTTAGTTGTAAATATTACATTAATTTATATTAATTTTATATTAAAATTAAATCTATATAAAAATTTCATTTAAATGTAAATATTACTATAATTTATATTAATTTTATATCAAAATTAAATCTATATAAAAATTTCATTTAATTATAAATATTACATTAATTTATATTAATTTTCTATTAAAATTAAATCTATCTAAAAATTTCATTAATATATAAATATTACTTTAATTTATATTAATTTTATATTAAAATTAAATCTATATAAAAATTTCATTTAATTATAAATATTACATTAATTTATATTAAATTTCTATTAAAATTAAATCGATATAAAAATTTCATTTAAATATAAATATTACTTTAATTTATAATAATTTTATTTTAAGATTAAATCTATATAAAAATTTCATTTAATTATAAATATTACATTAATTTATATTAATTTTCTATTAAAATTAAATCTATCTAAAAATTTCATTAATATATAAATATTACTTTAATTTATATTAATTTTATATTAAAATTAAATCTATATAAAAATTTCATTTAAATATAAATATTACTTTAATTTATATTAATTTCATATTAAAATTAAATCTATATAAAAATTTCATTTAGTTGTAAATATTACATTAATTTATATTAATTTTATATTAAAATTAAATCTATATAAAAATTTCATTTAAATGTAAATATTACTATAATTTATATTAATTTTATATCAAAATTAAATCTATATAAAAATTTCATTTAATTATAAATATTACATTAATTTATATTAATTTTCTATTAAAATTAAATCTATCTAAAAATTTCATTAATATATAAATATTACTTTAATTTATATTAATTTTATATTAAAATTAAATCTATATAAAAATTTCATTTAATTATAAATATTACATTAATTTATATTAATTTTCTATTAAAATTAAATCGATATAAAAATTTCATTTAAATATAAATATTACTTTAATTTATAATAATTTTATTTTAAAATTAAATCTATATAAAAATTTCATTTAATTATAAATATTACATTAATTTATATTAATTTTATATTAAAATTAAATCTATATAAAAATTTCATTTAATTATAAATATTACATTAATTTATATTAATTTTATATTAATTGTTACGTCCCGGATGGGGGTCGTAACGTGTTTATGGACTTTGACGATCTTCGGTCCACGTGGCGCGTACGTCCACGTCTGACCAGGCCCGAATTTTCGGTTGTCCGAGGGAGATAACAAACGGGAACGGGGAATTAGCGAAGTCGCGTTGCTGCTAGAATGGGAACCGCGATTTACGACGCGTAACGGTACTCTTATACAATCGCGAAGGTTCCGGGCGGTCCCTGACGTCACAGTGATCGTGGCACGGCGTGCGAATCGAATTCTTGGGAGGACGGATTATGACGCGATAATCCGTGTTCCTCCGATTGTACCGGGCCCTGGAGGGCTCAGACGTACGAGGGGGAACACCGATTTAAGAGATCTGACAGTTTTTGACGTTTGGTATGCAACTCGGGGAGGTCCGTGCGCGAGAATCCGTGTTCCTCCGATTGTACCGGGCCCTGGTGGGCTCAGACGTACGAGGCGGAACACCGATTTAAGAGGTCTGACAATTTGACGTTTAATGTGTAACTCGGGGAGATCCGTGCGCGAGAATCCGTGTTCCTCCGATTGTACCGGGCCCTGGTGGGCTCAGACGTACGAGGCGGAACACCGGATTTTTCTTGACCACAATTGTCAGTAGTTAGATCGGCACCTACGTCGTATCGCGCGCACTCACTTACACTTGTGTTTTCTCTCGTCCGTGTCGCGATGGTTTACTTGGGTCTCGCTGCCCTGTCGTCGGACGACAGGGGGAGGGAGCAGATAGGCGGTAGAAAATGGGGTTCTAGTAGTACCACCTCAAGATGAGGGATCGGCGGAGGGCGTAGCGTTCGTAGCGCGGATCGTCGACACTAATGTCTTCCAGGGAAGGGAAGTTCGGGACGTAGATGCACGGCACGAGTTTCCACGGGGGGGGATTCGCGGCAGGACGAACCTCGGACGTTACGTTGTCCGCGATTTGAGCGTACCGCTCGTATCGTGGATCTTTGGTGTCGATCCCTTCTGGTGGAGGGTAGCTCGGCGTGAACGTGATCGGGACAAGTTTCCACGGTGGAGAACTCGCGGGTTGACGGGCCTTAGGTCGTTTATCCCGGACGATCCTCTTCGAACTCACGATTCGAACTGTTCCGGTGAACTCGATTTCGCGGAGGATGCGCGGGGGTTTCCGGATCCCGAGATTCCGGTCGTAGGTGGTCCCTTTTCCCTCCCGGAAGAGTCCTCCGAACAATCTCTTGAGCTGGTACTTGCGACCTGCGCGACGCGGCATTCGAAACACTATAAGGACACAACCACACTGACGTAATCGCACAACACAAAAGGAGAACAGAAAAATAAAAGAAAAGAAAATAAGTAAATTAAATCAACGTGTAATAACTAAAAGGAAGTGGCTGAATACAAAATTACGCGATAGCTACGAAAACGAAAATTAAACTAGAGCACTGCACGATGGCGAGATAACGACGCGAACACGATATAAATGAAATAACTAAATATACGGGAATAACTATAACTAAACTTAGGGATTAACGCAATTCGAAATTCGATAAACGAAACTAAAATTAATTAACTATGATAGAACAACGCGCACTAAACTAAATTACGAACTAGAATTATAATACAAAAGAAATGAGATAGATGAAATTGAAATGAACAAAACGAATATGGCAAGATGCGGTACGATTAGGTCAGAAGACTAGGAATTAGAAGAGCGAAGTGATTTCAAGAAACTGTTGCGAAGAACTGTCGCAGAGCGCGAATCTTGCCATATTTATAATGGGAGCGCGGACCATAAGAATTCGGTGGAGCGTGACATTAATTGTTCTCGATCATACGATTTATACTATTGTTCTTCGTGTCACTATTATTCGCGAATGTTCGGTAAACACCTGTAATAGCTGTTGCTATGCCAGGGTTCGCTCGCACCGGCGTCTCATGGTTGTGGTTTGATATGAATATGTATGTATATATATATATATATATATACAGGGTGTCCCAAAATTAGTGTAACTCCCGGCAATGGGAGGTTCCTTGGGTCATTTGAAGCGACATTTTCCTTTACAAAAATGGCACCCGAGGCTTTGTTTAGGAGTTATTAACGAAAAACACGGACCAATCAGAGCGCGGCAACAGTGGATTGATTCTGGTTCGGCCAATAGCGACACCGCGTTAAGCGGGACTTGTCACCGAGTCGGACTCCGTTCGCTATAGCGAGGCTCTGATTGGTCCGTGTTTTTCGATAATAACTCCTAAACAAAGCCGCAGACACCATTTTTGTAAAGGAAAATGTCGCTTCAAATGACCCAAGGAACCTCCCATTTGCGGGAGTTACACTTGTTTTGGGACACCCTGTATATATATAGATATATATATATATATATACATTTTGATACATAAATGTACACTTTGATTGACCCGGGGCGAAAATAGAATTAAAATCGGCGTAACGGCCACGATTCGTTCGCGCGAATTATAGATCCCGAGAATTTGCTTGTTCGCGCAAATGCTGGAGCAAAACGTTGGTACGACGTAACAAATATTAAATCGATATAAAAATTTCATTTAAATATAAATATTACTTTAATTTATATTAATTTTATATTAAAATTAAATTTATATTAAAATTTCATTTAAATATAAATATTACTTTAATTTATATTAATTTTATATTAAAATTAAATCGATATGAAAATTTCATTTAAATATAAATATTACTTTAATATATATTAATTTTCTATTAAAATTAAATCTATATAAAAATTTCATTTAAATATAAATATTACTTTAATTTATATTAATTTTATATTAAAATTAAATCTATATAAAAATTTCATTTAGTTATAAATATTACATTAATTTATATTAATTTTATATTAATATTAAATCGATATAAAAATTTCATTTAATTATAAATATTACTATAATTTATATTAATTTTCTATTAAAATTAAATCTATATAAAAATTTCATTTAAATATAAATATTAGTTTAATGTATATTAATTTTATATAAAAATTTCATTTAATTATAAATATTACTTTAATTTATGTTAATTTTATATTAAAACTAAATCTATATAAAAATTTCATTTAGTTATAAATATTACATTAATTTATATTAATTTTATATTAATATTAAATCGATATAAAAATTTCATTTAATTATAAATATTACTATAATTTATATTAATTTTCTATTAAAATTAAATCTATATAAAAATTTCATTTAAATATAAATATTAGTTTAATGTATATTAATTTTATATTAAAATTAAATCTATATAAAAATTTCATTTAATTATAAATATTACTTTAATTTATGTTAATTTTATATTAAAACTAAATCTATATAAAAATTTCATTTAAATATAAATATTGCTTTAATTTATATTAATTTTATATTAAAATTAAATCTATATAAAAATTTCATTTAATTATAAATATTACATTAATTTATATTAATTTTCTATTAAAATTAAATCTATATAAAAATTTCATTTAATTATAAATATTACATTAATTTATATTAATTTTCTATTAAAATTAAATCTATATAAAAATTTCATTTAAATATAAATATTACTTTAATTTATATTAATTTTATATTAAAATTAAATCTATATAAAAATTTCATTTAGTTGTAAATATTACATTAATTTATATTAATTTTATATTAAAATTAAATCTATATAAAAATTTCATTTAAATGTAAATATTACTATAATTTATATTAATTTTATATCAAAATTAAATCTATATAAAAATTTCATTTAATTATAAATATTACATTAATTTATATTAATTTTCTATTAAAATTAAATCTATCTAAAAATTTCATTAATATATAAATATTACTTTAATTTATATTAATTTTATATTAAAATTAAATCTATATAAAAATTTCATTTAATTATAAATATTACATTAATTTATATTAATTTTCTATTAAAATTAAATCGATATAAAAATTTCATTTAAATATAAATATTACTTTAATTTATAATAATTTTATTTTAAAATTAAATCTATATAAAAATTTCATTTAATTATAAATATTACATTAATTTATATTAATTTTCTATTAAAATTAAATCTATATAAAAATTTCATTTAAATGTAAATATTACTATAATTTATATTAATTTTATATCAAAATTAAATCTATATAAAAATTTCATTTAATTATAAATATTACATTAATTTATATTAATTTTATATTAAAATTAAATCTATATAAAAATTTCATTTAAATATAAATATTACTTTAATTTATATTAATTTTATATTAAAATTAAATTTATATAAAAATTTCATTTAAATATAAATATTACTTTAATTTATATTAATTTTATATTAAAATTAAATCGATATAAAAATTTCATTTAAATATAAATATTACTTTAATATATATTAATTTTCTATTAAAATTAAATCTATATAAAAATTTCATTTAAATATAAATATTACTATAATTTATATTAATTTTCTATTAAAATTAAATCTATATAAAAATTTCATTTAAATATAAATATTACTTTAATATATAGTAATTTTCTATTAAAATTAAATCTATATAAAAATTTTATTTAAATATAAATATTACTTTCATATATATTAATTTTCTATTAAAATTAAATCTATATAAAAATTTCATTTAATTATAAATATTACATTAATTTATATTAATTTTATATTAATATTAAATCGATATGAAAATTTCATTTAAATATAAATATTACTTTAATATATATTAATTTTATATTAAAATTAAATCTATATAAAAATTTCATTTAAATATAAATATTACTTTAATTTATATTAACATTATACTATAATTAAATCTATATAAAAATTTCATTTAAATATAAATATTACTTTAATTTATATTAATTTTATATTAAAATTAAATCTATATAAAAATTTTATTTAAATATAAATATTACTTTAATATATATTAATTTTCTATTAGAATTAAATCTATATAAAAATTTCATTTAATTATAAATATTACATTAATTTATATTAATTTTATATTAATATTAAATCGATATGAAAATTTCATTTAAATATAAATATTACTTTAATATATATTAATTTTATATTAAAATTAAATCTATATAAAAATTTCATTTAAATATAAATATTACTTTAATTTATATTAACATTATACTATAATTAAATCTATATAAAAATTTCATTTAAATATAAATATTACTTTAATTTATATTAATTTTATATTAAAATTAAATCTATATAAAAATTTCTTTTAAATATAAATATTACTTTAATTTATGTTAATTTTATATTAAAATTAAATCTATATAAAAATTTCATTTAGTTATAAATATTACATTAATTTATATTAATTTTATATTAAAATTAAATCCATATAAAAATTTCATTTAGTTATAAATATTACATTAATTTATATTAATTTTCTATTAAAATTAAATCTATATAAAAATTTCATTTAAATATAAATATTACTTTAATTTATATTAATTTTCTATTAAAATTAAATCTATATAAAAATTTCATTTAAATATAAATATTACTTTAATTTATATTAATTTTCAATTAAAATTAAATCGATATAAAAATTTCATATAAATATAAATATTACTATAATTTATATTAATTTTCTATTAAAATTAAACCTATATAAAAATTTCATTTAAATATAAATATTACTTTAATTTATATTAATTTTATATTAAAATTAAATCGATATAAAAGTTTCATTAAAATATAAATATTACTTTATTTTATATTAATTTTCTATTAAAATTAAATCTATATAAAAATTTCATTTAGTTATAAATATTACATTAATTTATATTAATTTTATATTAAAATTAAATCTATATAAAAATTTCATTTAGTTATAAATATTACATTAATTTATATTAATTTTATATTAAAATTAAATCTATATAAAAATTTCATTTAAATATAAATATTACTTTAATTTATATTAATTTTATATTAAAATTAAATTTATATAAAAATTTCATTTAAATATAAATATTACTTTAATTTATATTAATTTTATATTAAAATTAAATCGATATAAAAATTTCATTTAAATATAAATATTACTTTAATATATATTAATTTTCTATTAAAATTAAATCTATATAAAAATTTCATTTAAATATAAATATTACTATAATTTATATTAATTTTCTATTAAAATTAAATCTATATAAAAATTTCATTTAAATATAAATATTACTACAATTTATATTAATTTTCTATTAAAATTAAATCTATATAAAAATTTCATTTAAATATAAATATTACTTTAATTTATATTAATTTTCTATTAAAATTAAATCTATATAAAAATTTCATTTAAATATAAATATTACTTTAATTTATATTAATTTTCAATTAAAATTAAATCGATATAAAAATTTCATATAAATATAAATATTACTATAATTTATATTAATTTTCTATTAAAATTAAACCTATATAAAAATTTCATTTAAATATAAATATTACTTTAATTTATATTAATTTTATATTAAAATTAAATCGATATAAAAGTTTCATTAAAATATAAATATTACTTTATTTTATATTAATTTTCTATTAAAATTAAATCTATATAAAAATTTCATTTAAATATAAATATTACTTTAATTTATATTAATTTTATATTAAAATTAAATTTATTTAAAAATTTCATTTATATATAAATATTACTTTAATTTTTATTAATTTTATATTAAAATTAAATCGATATAAAAATTTCATTTAAATATAAATATTACTTTAATATATATTAATTTTCTATTAAAATTAAATCTATATAAAAATTTCATTTAAATATAAATATTACTATAATTTATATTAATTTTATATTAAAATTAAATCTATATAAAAATTTCATTTAAATATAAATATTACTTTAATTTATATTAATTTTATATTAAAATTAAATCTATATAAAAATTTCATTTAGTTATAAATATTACATTAATTTATATTAATTTTATATTAAAATTAAATCTATATAAAAATTTCATTTAAATGTAAATATTACTATAATTTATATTAATTTTATATCAAAATTAAATCTATATAAAAATTTCATTTAATTATAAATATTACATTAATTTATATTAATTTTCTATTAAAATTAAATCTATCTAAAAATTTCATTAATATATAAATATTACTTTAATTTATAATAATTTTCTATTAAAATTAAATCGATATAAAAATTTCATTTAAATATAAATATTACTTTAATTTATATTAATTTTATATTAAAATTAAACCTATATAAAAATTTCATTTAAATATAAATATTACTTTAATTTATATTAATTTTATATTAAAATTAAATCGATATAAAAGTTTCATTTAAATATACATATTACTTTAATTTATATTAATTTTATATTAAAATTAAACCTTTATAAAAATTTCATTTAAATATAAATATTACTTTAATTTATATTAATTTTATATTAAAATTAAATCGATATAAAAATTTCATTAAAATATAAATATTACTTTATTTTATATTAATTTTCTATTAAAATTAAATCTATATAATAATTTCATTTAAATATAAATATTACTTTAAGTTATATTAATTTTATATTAAAATTAAATCTATATAAAAATTTCATTTAGTTATAAATATTACATTAATTTATATTAATTTTATATTAAAATTAAATCTATATAAAAATTTCATTTAAATATAAATATTACTATAATTTATATTAATTTTCTATTAAAATTAAATCTATATAAACATTTCATTTAAATATACATATTACTTTAATTTATATTAATTTTATATTAAAATTAAATTTTTATAAAAATTTCATTTAATTATAAATATTACTATAATTTATATTAATTTTCTATTAAAATTAAATCTATATAAAAATTTCATTTAAATATAAATATTACTTCAATTTATATTAATTTTATATTAAAATTAAATCTATATAAAAATTTCATTTAATTATAAATATTACATTAATTTTGTTACGAGCCGAGGTTTGGCAGCGTGCGGAAACCGAGGATAGTTTGTGGTAATATTTTAGAGGCTTTGATATGGGTAGGAATTGTACACGCCGGACTAGCCAGTGTATCTTTCACCACTGGGGTATCCTTATGTATGGAACACAGGAAGGACTAGCAAGTGTATCTTTCACCACCTGGGTCTCCTTTTAAAGGGTACACTCCGGACTAGCCAGTGTATCTTTCACCACCGGGATATCCGTATGTGTGGAATTTTGGGTTCAGTGGAATTACTCCGGACTAGCCAGTGTATCTTTCACCACCGGGATATTCGTATGTATGCCACTGTCGGATAGGATAAGGTCGTGGTTCCGCCGACTCGTAACTTATTTGAAATTGTTAGATACACCTTGAGCGGCAAAGGTGTATCGTCGTAGGATGCTAACGACTGGGGATCGAATAGGAAAGGTAATAATTAAACTTGACTCTAGGTTTAAGTTTAACACACGATAATATAATCTTGAATCGAAAGGAATACAAATGTTTAAAGTGTAAATTGTCGCGGTGTCGCGGACTAACCTCTCTGTTTACGCAACGAGGGATGCGGGGGCTATCTACTACAGAATCCCGTTTTCGGATTCGTACCGGAAGAGATCTAACAGTTTTGCTCGAAAGAGAACTAATACTCGATCTTGCTCGACAGTAATCGCGACGTGAATCGACGCGTACAGTATAAAACTCTTGAGATGAAAGCCCGAATATGAAGGGATTCGGTGCCCTTATATAGTCCCCAATATCGGCCTAGACAAGAGTGGGGACTATTGATAAAACAGGGTTCCCAGAAACGATGCAGATTGATGTATCGTCTCTAAGTGCCCCAAAATCCTAATGAGTGCCCTAATCTGAATGATTGCCCTGTTCTGAATAGACTCTTTATTTCGATGTGCAGCTCCAGAAGGGCCAAAGGTTAGCAACGGTCGCTGCCGCATACGTAACACCTCCCCCCTTAGATGAAACATCGCACAATGTGCGATGCTTTTACCCTGCTGGAGCAATGCGCATCGAAACGTATGAACCGTAATTTAAGGAAAGAAATCAAAAGTGTGCAAGGAGATAGCCTATTGCGATATGTGCGTAGTGTAAAGTGTAGTGTGGGGTACTTAAATTAATGGTGATGGTGAGTGTTGTCCTTGGCCGCCCTCGTCGTCACTGCTTCGTCCTCTCCTTCTCTCCCAGAGCACCCAAATTACGCCAAGGTGCGTTTGTTCGGCATGGCTGGCACGCAGGATACTCTCCCATTTCCTTGTTCTGGATTTTGCCATCCAGAGATCTTTCCGTTGACTTCCTCAACAGGGACAGTTCTTAAGCATGAAGATCCTCCTCAATCTGGATTTTTGCATCCCCATGATGTACAAGGTTGTTGCATATCTCTCCTCAGCCTGGGCGTTGATAAATTCTCGGTCGAGGGTTTACTTCTTCGCTGTTGTTGAACCAGTGTCTGACGGGAATCCGAATCTTTGTGTTCTTCTGTATGATTCCTGCGTAATATTGTGACGCGTTGTCCTATCGTATTAATTGACGCATCTGTCTTCCCTTCCGATGTGATAGCTGGACGAGATAATGGCATATTTTTTGGTATTGCGGCGGCATTCTTGTGAGATTTTTCGGATTTGTGTAGCACGTCGTATTTGCATTCTAAAAGCTTCAATTTCCATTTTAACAGACGTGAAATGGGATTTTTAACGGAGTGCAACCAAAGCAAAGGTTGACGATTCGTAGCTAAGATGAATTTTCGGTCGTGTATGTATGATCTGAAATGTTGAATCACATATATTATTGCGAGACATTCCTTTTCTGTGGTCGAGTAGTTCCTTTCATTCCGCTTTAGACAACGGGATGCGTGAGCAATTGGTAAGTCCTTGCCTATTTCACCTTGGCTCAGTACTGCTCCCACTGTAAAATCAGAAGCACTGGGTGTAATGATGAAACTGCGTTTAAAATCCGGGTATTGGAGGGTTGGGGCTCTGCAGATTTCGTCTTGTAGTTGTTCGAAACTGTGCCGCTGTTCTTCTGTCCATTTGAATATTATTCCTTTTCCCAAAAGCTGCGTTAAAGGCATTGCCTTAAGCGAATAATTAGGTACGAAACGTCTGTAACACTCCGTTAGTGCCAAAAATTGTTGTAACTCCTTCTGATTTCCCGGTTCTGAAAAATTTTTTACGGCTTGTTGTTTTTTGGAATCCGGCCGTACTCTCTGTGACAATACTTGACGGGTCCCATTGCGATTACGTACTGTAGTCCTGATGGTATAGACCGTTTTCGGTATTTCTTGATGCGGTGGGTAATCTGTATTAGCTATTTGCTGTGGTATTCTTCTAGGACTTTGGTATCTTGTCCACGAATCTCTGCGTCCATCCTCCGTATCCGAAAAGTTGATGAATGGTATAGATTTAAACGGCTGAGCGCGAATTATTAGCGCTTTATGTTCGAAAGAGATTTCCGCGTTTTCTTGTAATAAGAAAGCGCTTCCCAGAATGCCATTTGTTGGTATCTTACAATTTTTAACGACGTAAAATAGAGCTGGAATCCCATTGATATGTAATTTGGTGGTGCCCATTGTTCGAATGGAAGATAATGCAAGGCCCTGTATATCAATTTCTTCACGGGAGATAATGTCAGCCTTATCTCCCAAAAATTCCAGGTCCACGAGGTTAACAGACGCTCCTACGTCTACGAGGAATTCCCCCTCTCCGATTTTTAGTTCAGGAACTTTGACTCTGATTCTGGGCGTCGGAGCCTCCTTGAGTAGTTTCTTTCCTTCCCCGAAACTAATTTTTTCCTGGCGATATTCCTTTGATACGCTTATCGACCTGTCCGTACGATGAGCGTAATGGAAATCTGAATCCTCTGTACATCTTGCAGGAGAATTTCGAGATCTGAGTTTATTTAGCGGCTTACCCTTTTCCCAGCATCTCTTCCCATCATGACCTTTGACACCACAGTTCCAACAGTAGGTATGTAGTCCCTCGTCGTTTTTGTGGGTGTTATGGCATTCCTCCTCTGCCGATTCATAGGAACAGCTAGGGGAGTGCGAGTCAATTCTATGCAGAAGCATAGCTGTCGCGTGCCTTGGACCTTCTTCGTACCCCGTTTTCGACTCGGATGTCTTCTTATCTCCGTAGTAATAGTGCCGATAACGCCAAGGAGATGGTGATTGGGGATACCGAGGTCGTTGACCATGGTCCCATTCACGGCTTTGTCGTTCGTCTAAAAATTCTTCTCCTTCGGCCCATCTCGATGATCGGGCCTCCCTAATTTCGCAGCGATTCCTGAGCCGACGCTCTATTTGCAATACAGCTTCGAACGCGTCTTCAAGACTTTCCTGTTTCTCCCTCAGATTAGCGAGCCTCCATCCGATTTGGTCCGGCAATCCCTCGAGGAAGTTTTCCAACAAGTCACTTTCCATCTCGGTGGAAATTTGTTGCGCGTTATTTCCGTATCGATCATATATCGCTGTACGAGTGCAGTCCGCGAGATGACTAACACGATCGATGTATTTTCTAAGCGATTCGTCGCCGCGAATTTTTAAGCGAGCGATTTCACCCCGGAAATACCCTAGATTCCGACCCGGAGCGTATCGTCTTTTCAAATGTTTCAAGAGATCCGCTACGTTAGCGAACGTCTTACCCCGAACACTGATTCTCGCGGGCCCGGTAAGCTTCGTTAGCACTATCGCGAGGTATCTATCTTCCATACCAGGCGGTGTCAACGTTAACCCGTCTTCGACCCGTTGCGCGAAAACAGAGAGTTTCGGGTTTTCCCCATCAAATAAGGGTACTGAATCAGCTGCGTATTGAACGCTAGTCTGATCATTTATTAGAATCATGGATTTAGCCATGGAGGCAGTTAGGTTGGCTATTTCGTCTGCCATAATTAATCCCTAGCTCGGACTAAAATTTGAAACCGTGAACTTCCTTAGAATCTTGAAATTCTAATTATCAATTGCATCTAGATGCAATATTAACGAATGAGAACAGAGCAATTTCTATATTGCGTTGAGTACTGATGCTCTATCGTGAAAATCTTCTCTGAAGAAAAATTTAACATGGGTAATCAAAGCGCGCTGCGCATAAGTGATTTAACCCCTAATTTCTTCGCGATTCTCCGACTATATGATGACAGTCCCTCAGGCGCCTCGTCGGTTGTTTTGAATCGCGGGCAATTCACTTCCCAATTCGAATGACCAGGATTATGCTAGCATCCCACCGCTGTCACCAGTTTGTTACGAGCCGAGGTTTGGCAGCGTGCGGAAACCGAGGATAGTTTGTGGTAATATTTTAGAGGCTTTGATATGGGTAGGAATTGTACACGCCGGACTAGCCAGTGTATCTTTCACCACTGGGGTATCCTTATGTATGGAACACAGGAAGGACTTGCAGGTGTATCTTTCACCACCTGGGTCTCCTTTTAAAGGGTACACTCCGGACTAGCCAGTGTATCTTTCACCACCGGGATATCCGTATGTGTGGAATTTTGGGTTCAGTGGAATTACTCCGGACTAGCCAGTGTATCTTTCACCACCGGGATATCCGTATGTATGCCACTGTCGGATAGGATAAGGTCGTGGTTCCGCCGACTCGTAACTTATTTGAAATTGTTAGATACACCTTGAGCGGCAAAGGTGTATCGTCGTAGGATGCTAACGACTGGGGATCGAATAGGAAAGGTAATAATTAAACTTGACTCTAGGTTTAAGTTTAACACACGATAATATAATCTTGAATCGAAAGGAATACAAATGTTTAAAGTGTAAATTGTCGCGGTGTCGCGGACTAACCTCTCTGTTTACGCAACGAGGGATGCGGGGGCTATCTACTACAGAATCCCGTTTTCGGATTCGTACCGGAAGAGATCTAACAGTTTTGCTCGAAAGAGAACTAATACTCGATCTTGCTCGACAGTAATCGCGACGTGAATCGACGCGTACAGTATAAAACTCTTGAGATGAAAGCCCGAATATGAAGGGATTCGGTGCCCTTATATAGTCCCCAATATCGGCCTAGACAAGAGTGGGGACTATTGATAAAACAGGGTTCCCAGAAACGATGCAGATTGATGTATCGTCTCTAAGTGCCCCAAAATCCTAATGAGTGCCCTAATCTGAATGATTGCCCTGTTCTGAATAGACTCTTTATTTCGATGTGCAGCTCCAGAAGGGCCAAAGGTTAGCAACGGTCGCTGCCGCATACGTAACAATTTATATTAATTTTCTATTAAAATTAAATCGATATAAAAATTTCATTTAAATATAAATATTACTTTAATATATATTAATTTTCTATTAAAATTAAATCGATATAAAAATTTCATTTAAATATAAATATTACTTTAATATATATTAATTTTCTATTAAAATTAAATCTATATAAAAATTTCATTTAAATATAAATATTACTATAATTTATATTAATTTTATATTAAAATTAAATCTATATAAAAATTTCATTTAAATATAAATATTACTTTAATTTATATTAATTTTATATTAAAATTAAATCTATATAAAAATTTCATTTAGTTATAAATATTACATTAATTTATATTAATTTTATATTAAAATTAAATCTATATAAAAATTTCATTTAAATGTAAATATTACTATAATTTATAATAATTTTATTTTAAAATTAAATCTATATAAAAATTTCATTTAATTATAAATATTACATTAATTTATATTAATTTTCTATTAAAATTAAATCTATATAAAAATTTCATTTAAATATAAATATTACTTTAATTTATATTAATTTTATATTAAAATTAAATCTATATAAAAATTTCATTTAGTTATAAATATTACATTAATTTATATTAATTTTCTATTAAAATTAAATCTATATAAAAATTTCATTTAAATATAAATATTACTATAATTTATATTAATTTTCTATTAAAATTAAATCTATATAAACATTTCATTTAAATATACATATTACTTTAATTTATATTAATTTTATATTAAAATTAAACCTTTATAAAAATTTCATTTAAATATAAATATTACTTTAATTTATATTAATTTTATATTAAAATTAAATCGATATAAAAATTTCATTAAAATATAAATATTACTTTATTTTATATTAATTTTCTATTAAAATTAAATCTATATAATAATTTCATTTAAATATAAATATTACTTTAAGTTATATTAATTTTATATTAAAATTAAATCTATATAAAAATTTCATTTAGTTATAAATATTACATTAATTTATATTAATTTTATATTAAAATTAAATCTATATAAAAATTTCATTTAAATATAAATATTACTATAATTTATATTAATTTTCTATTAAAATTAAATCTATATAAACATTTCATTTAAATATACATATTACTTTAATTTATATTAATTTTATATTAAAATTAAATTTTTATAAAAATTTCATTTAATTATAAATATTACTATAATTTATATTAATTTTCTATTAAAATTAAATCTATATAAAAATTTCATTTAAATATAAATATTACTTCAATTTATATTAATTTTATATTAAAATTAAATCTATATAAAAATTTCATTTAATTATAAATATTACATTAATTTATATTAATTTTCTATTAAAATTAAATCGATATAAAAATTTCATTTAAATATAAATATTACTTTAATTTATATTAATTTTATATTAAAATTAAATCTATATAAAAATTTCATTTAATTATAAATATTACTTTAATTTATATTAATTTTATATTAAAATTAAATCGATATAAAAATTTCATTTCAATATAAATATTACTTTAATATATATTAATTTTCTATTAAAATTAAACCTATATAAACATTTCATTTAAATATAATTATTACTATAATTTATATTAATTTTCTATTAAAATTAAATCTATATAAAAATTTTATTTAAATATAAATATTACTTTAATTTATATTAATTTTATATTAAAATTAAATCGATATAAAAATTTCATTTAAATATAAATATTACTTTAATTTATATTAATTTTATATTAAAATTAAATCGATATGAAAATTTCATTTAAATATAAATATCACTTTAATATATATTAATTTTCTATTAAAATTAAATGTATATAAAAATTTCATTTAAATATAAATATTACTATAATTTATATTAATTTTCTATTAAAATTAAATCGATATAAAAATTTCATTAAAATATAAATATTACTTTATTTTATATTAATTTTCTATTAAAATTAAATCTATATAAAAATTTCATTTAAATATAAATATTACTTTAATTTATATTAATTTTATATTAAAATTAAATTTATATTAAAATTTCATTTAAATATAAATATTACATTAATTTATATTAATTTTCTATTAAAATTAAATCTATATAAAAATTTCATTTGATTATAAATATTACATTAATTTATATTAATTTTATATTAAAATTAAATCGATATAAAAATTTCATTTAAATATAAATATTACTTTAATTTATATTAATTTTATATTAAAATTAAATCTATATAAAAATTTCATTTAGTTATAAATATTACATTAATTTATATTAATTTTATATTAAAATAAATCTATATAAAAATTTCATTTAGTTATAAATATTACATTAATTTATATTAATTTTATATTAATATTAAATCGATATAAAAATTTCATTTAATTATAAATATTACTATAATTTATATTAATTTTCTATTAAAATTAAATCTATATAAAAATTTCATTTAAATATAAATATTAGTTTAATGTATATTAATTTTATATAAAAATTTCATTTAATTTTAATATTACTTTAATTTATGTTAATTTTATATTAAAACTAAATCTATATAAAAATTTCATTTAGTTATAAATATTACATTAATTTATATTAATTTTATATTAATATTAAATCGATATAAAAATTTCATTTAATTATAAATATTACTATAATTTATATTAATTTTCTATTAAAATTAAATCTATATAAAAATTTCATTTAAATATAAATATTAGTTTAATGTATATTAATTTTATATTAGAATTAAATCTATATAAAAATTTCATTTAATTATAAATATTACATTAATTTATATTAATTTTCTATTAAAACTAAATCTATATAAAAATTTCATTTAAATATAAATATTGCTTTAATTTATATTAATTTTATATTAAAATTAAATCTATATAAAAATTTCATTTAATTATAAATATTACATTAATTTATATTAATTTTATATTAATATTAAATCTATCTAAAAATTTCATTAATATATAAATATTACTTTAATTTATATTAATTTTATATTAAAATTAAATCGATATGAAAATTTCATTTAAATATAAATATTACTTTAATTTATATTAATTTTCTATTAAAATTAAATGTACATAAAAATTTCATTTAAATATAAATATTACTATAATTTATATTAATTTTCTATTAAAATTAAATCTATATAAAAATTTCATTTAAATATAAATATTACTATAATTTATATTAATTTTCTATTAAAATTAAATCTATATAAAAATTTCATTTAAATATAAATATTACTTTAATTTATATTAATTTTATATTAAAATTAAATTTTTATAAAAATTTCATTTAATTATAAATATTACTATAATTTATATTAATTTTCTATTAAAATTAAATCTATATAAAAATTTCATTTAAATATAAATATTACTTCAATTTATATTAATTTTATATTAAAATTAAATCGATATAAAAATTTCATTTCAATATAAATATTACTTTAATATATATTAATTTTCTATTAAAATTAAATCTATATAAAAATTTCATTTAAATATAAATATTACTTCAATTTATATTAATTTTATATTAAAATTAAATCGATATAAAAATTTCATTTCAATATAAATATTACTTTAATATATATTAATTTTCTATTAAAATTAAATCTATATAAAAATTTCATTTAAATATAATTATTACTATAATTTATATTAATTTTCTATTAAAATTAAATCGATATAAAAATTTCATTTAAATATAAATATTACTTTAATTTATAATAATTTTATTTTAAAATTAAATCTATATAAAAATTTCATTTAATTATAAATATTACATTAATTTATATTAATTTTCTATTAAAATTAAATCTATATAAAAATTTCATTTGATTATAAATATTACATTAATTTATATTAATTTTATATTAATATTAAATCGATATAAAAATTTCATTTAAATATAAATATTACTTTAATTTATATTAATTTTATATTAAAATTAAATTTATATTAAAATTTCATTTAAATATAAATATTACTTTAATTTATATTAATTTTATATTAAAATTAAATCGATATGAAAATTTCATTTAAATATAAATATTACTTTAATATATATTAATTTTCTATTAAAATTAAATCTATATAAAAATTTCATTTAAATATAAATATTACTTTAATTTATATTAATTTTATATTAAAATTAAATCTATATAAAAATTTCATTTAGTTATAAATATTACATTAATTTATATTAATTTTATATTAATATTAAATCGATATAAAAATTTCATTTAATTATAAATATTACTTTAATTTATATTAACTTTATATTAAAATTAAATCGATATGAAAATTTCATTTAAATATAAATATCACTTTAATATATATTAATTTTCTATTAAAATTAAATGTATATAAAAATTTCATTTAAATATAAATATTACTATAATTTATATTAATTTTCTATTAAAATTAAATCGATATAAAAATTTCATTAAAATATAAATATTACTTTATTTTATATTAATTTTCTATTAAAATTAAATCTATATAAAAATTTCATTTAATTATAAATATTACATTAATTTATATTAATTTTATATTAAAATTAAATCTATATAAAAATTTCATTTAATTATAAATATTACATTAATTTATATTAATTTTATATTAATTGTTACGTCCCGGATGGGGGTCGTAACGTGTTTATGGACTTTGACGATCTTCGGTCCACGTGGCGCGTACGTCCACGTCTGACCAGGCCCGAATTTTCGGTTGTCCGAGGGAGATAACAAACGGGAACGGGGAATTAGCGAAGTCGCGTTGCTGCTAGAATGGGAACCGCGATTTACGACGCGTAACGGTACTCTTATACAATCGCGAAGGTTCCGGGCGGTCCCTGACGTCACAGTGATCGTGGCACGGCGTGCGAATCGAATTCTTGGGAGGACGGATTATGACGCGATAATCCGTGTTCCTCCGATTGTACCGGGCCCTGGTGGGCTCAGACGTACGAGGGGGAACACCGATTTAAGAGATCTGACAGTTTTTGACGTTTGGTATGCAACTCGGGGAGGTCCGTGCGCGAGAATCCGTGTTCCTCCGATTGTACCGGGCCCTGGTGGGCTCAGACGTACGAGGCGGAACACCGATTTAAGAGGTCTGACAATTTGACGTTTAATGTGTAACTCGGGGAGATCCGTGCGCGAGAATCCGTGTTCCTCCGATTGTACCGGGCCCTGGTGGGCTCAGACGTACGAGGCGGAACACCGGATTTTTCTTGACCACAATTGTCAGTAGTTAGATCGGCACCTACGTCGTATCGCGCGCACTCACTTACACTTGTGTTTTCTCTCGTCCGTGTCGCGATGGTTTACTTGGGTCTCGCTGCCCTGTCGTCGGACGACAGGGGGAGGGAGCAGATAGGCGGTAGAAAATGGGGTTCTAGTAGTACCACCTCAAGATGAGGGATCGGCGGAGGGCGTAGCGTTCGTAGCGCGGATTGTCGACACTAATGTCTTCCAGGGAAGGGAAGTTCGGGACGTAGATGCACGGCACGAGTTTCCACGGGGGGGGATTCGCGGCAGGACGAACCTCGGACGTTACGTTGTCCGCGATTTGAGCGTACCGCTCGTATCGTGGATCTTTGGTGTCGATCCCTTCTGATGGAGGGTAGCTCGGCGTGAACGTGATCGGGACAAGTTTCCACGGTGGAGAACTCGCGGGTTGACGGGCCTTAGGTCGTTTATCCCGGACGATCCTCTTCGAACTCACGATTCGAACTGTTCCGGTGAACTCGATTTCGCGGAGGATGCGCGGGGGTTTCCGGATCCCGAGATTCCGGTCGTAGGTGGTCCCTTTTCCCTCCCGGAAGAGTCCTCCGAACAATCTCTTGAGCTGGTACTTGCGACCTGCGCGACGCGGCATTCGAAACACTATAAGGACACAACCACACTGACGTAATCGCACAACACAAAAGGAGAACAGAAAAATAAAAGAAAAGAAAATAAGTAAATTAAATCAACGTGTAATAACTAAAAGGAAGTGGCTGAATACAAAATTACGCGATAGCTACGAAAACGAAAATTAAACTAGAGCACTGCACGATGGCGAGATAACGACGCGAACACGATATAAATGAAATAACTAAATATACGGGAATAACTATAACTAAACTTAGGGATTAACGCAATTCGAAATTCGATAAACGAAACTAAAATTAATTAACTATGATAGAACAACGCGCACTAAACTAAATTACGAACTAGAATTATAATACAAAAGAAATGAGATAGATGAAATTGAAATGAACAAAACGAATATGGCAAGATGCGGTACGATTAGGTCAGAAGACTAGGAATTAGAAGAGCGAAGTGATTTCAAGAAACTGTTGCGAAGAACTGTCGCAGAGCGCGAATCTTGCCATATTTATAATGGGAGCGCGGACCATAAGAATTCGGTGGAGCGTGACATTAATTGTTCTCGATCATACGATTTATACTATTGTTCTTCGTGTCACTATTATTCGCGAATGTTCGGTAAACACCTGTAATAGCTGTTGCTATGCCAGGGTTCGCTCGCACCGGCGTCTCATGGTTGTGGTTTGATATGAATATGTATGTATATATATATATATATATATATATATATATATATATATATATATATATATACAGGGTGTCCCAAAATTAGTGTAACTCCCGGCAATGGGAGGTTCCTTGGGTCATTTGAAGCGACATTTTCCTTTACAAAAATGGCACCCGAGGCTTTGTTTAGGAGTTATTAACGAAAAACACGGACCAATCAGAGCGCGGCAACAGTGGATTGATTCTGGTTCGGCCAATAGCGACACCGCGTTAAGCGGGACTTGTCACCGAGTCGGACTCCGTTCGCTATAGCGAGGCTCTGATTGGTCCGTGTTTTTCGATAATAACTCCTAAACAAAGCCGCAGACACCATTTTTGTAAAGGAAAATGTCGCTTCAAATGACCCAAGGAACCTCCCATTTGCGGGAGTTACACTTGTTTTGGGACACCCTGTATATATATAGATATATATATATATATACATTTTGATACATAAATGTACACTTTGATTGACCCGGGGCGAAAATAGAATTAAAATCGGCGTAACGGCCACGATTCGTTCGCGCGAATTATAGATCCCGAGAATTTGCTTGTTCGCGCAAATGCTGGAGCAAAACGTTGGTACGACGTAACAAATATTAAATCGATATAAAAATTTCATTTAAATATAAATATTACTTTAATTTATATTAATTTTATATTAAAATTAAATTTATATTAAAATTTCATTTAAATATAAATATTACTTTAATTTATATTAATTTTATATTAAAATTAAATCGATATGAAAATTTCATTTAAATATAAATATTACTTTAATATATATTAATTTTCTATTAAAATTAAATCTATATAAAAATTTCATTTAAATATAAATATTACTTTAATTTATATTAATTTTATATTAAAATTAAATCTATATAAAAATTTCATTTAGTTATAAATATTACATTAATTTATATTAATTTTATATTAATATTAAATCGATATAAAAATTTCATTTAATTATAAATATTACTATAATTTATATTAATTTTCTATTAAAATTAAATCTATATAAAAATTTCATTTAAATATAAATATTACTTTAATTTATATTAATTTTCTATTAAAATTAAATCTATATAAAAATTTCATTTAAATATAAATATTACTTTAATTTATATTAATTTTATATTAAAATTAAATCGATATAAAAATTTCATTTAAATATAAATATTAGTTTAATGTATATTAATTTTATATTAAAATTAAATCTATATAAAAATTTCATTTAATTATAAATATTACTTTAATTTATGTTAATTTTATATTAAAACTAAATCTATATAAAAATTTCATTTAAATATTGTTAATCTATTGTATTTTATACAGGGCGTAGCCACACAGAGACAACACGGTATGCGTTCATATATGTATATATATAGTTTATTATATAAGGAATAATTAACAAATAGATATATTGTCTATTGAACACGTGCGCACGTTAGAGAACCTCATAGTGAACTGCACTACGATCGGGATCGGTAGCGCCGGGGGAAACCCCGAGGTGCCCTCTCTGGGACAGATAGCCAGGCGAAATAACCGCGAACTTCAACACTCCCCCTTAAACGTCAGTTTATATTTTCCCTTATGCGGTTATTACTTAAATTTAATAATTTAACGCATTCCGCATGCTTAGTTTTTGCCAACGCTTTAGTGAGCACATCCGCTACCATTTTATCGGTACTTAAATATTTTACGTTTATGTCGCCGTTTTCCAAAGCTTCACGAGAGAAGTGGTATCTAATGTCAATATGCTTACTTCTAGAATGATATACACTGTTCTTACATAAGGTAATTGCGCTTTGATTATCGCAAGATATAATCGTTGGCCCTTGAACCAGACTTTCCAACTTCATGTGGTGAATCAGTCTTCTAATATAAATAATCTCTTTGGTAACTTCGGACAAGGCTATATATTCTGCTTCCATAGTCGAAAGTGCTACGCATTTTTGCTTTCTTGTCCCCCAACTGATTGGACCATTTGCCAATTTTACGATAAATCCGGAACACGAGCGTCTATCCTGTACGTCACCACCCCAATCAGAATCGACGTAAGCTGTTACCGCGCTGTTTACTTTTTTGTAGGTGATCGCATAATCGATAGTTCCGCATAAATATCTCAGTACTCGTTTCCCCATTTTCCAATGCTTGATACATGGTTTTTCACAAAAACGACTCAACGCGCTCGCAGCAAACGATATGTCAGGACGCGTCGCATTCGCTAGGTATATCAGACTACCTATTAACTCGCGGTACAACGTGCCGTTTGGTTTTAATATTTTCTCATCTGCCTCGAGTTCATTTGATTCTGAGAATTTTTCGTTCGGTTCTAATGGCGTTAATGTCGGATTACAATTTTCCATTTCAAATCTTTCTAATAAGTTTTCTATATACAACCTCTGAGACAATCTCATTTCACCCGTACGCTTGTCTCTGTCTATATGTATTCCCAGAATGTCTTTAACTTCTCCTAAGTCTTTCATTTTAAATTTCGCTTTTAATGATTTTTTGACTTTCTCTATATTACTAAGATTTTTCGAACCAATCAGCAGATCGTCCACGTAAACTATAATTATAACGTCGCTGTTCTTACTTGTATCCACGTACACGCAAGGGTTCGCTGCTGTTTTCTTGAAATTAACGCTCATCATATAACTATCTAATTTTTCGTACCAGTTTCGACCCGCCTGTTTTAGACCGTACAATGGTCTGTTTAACTTGCAGACATTACCTTCTAGATTTTCCTTAACAAACATTTGTGGTTGCACCATATATATTTCGTCGCACAAATCTGCTTGAACGTAGGCGGAGACAACGTCCATTTGGTGCACGTGCATGTCTTTCTCAACGCAGCACGCTAAAAATGTCCTTATAGTGTCGTACCTGGCCACTGGCGAGAAAACTTCCTGGTAATCGATCCCTTCAATTTGTCTGTCACCACGAGCGACTAATCTCGCCTTGAATTTTTCTATTGTGCCATCTAGATTTTCTTTGACCTTAAACACCCATTTGTTAGGTAAAACTGTTTTATTTTTGGGTCTACTTACCAGGGTCCATGTGTTGTTTTCCATGAGTGAGTCGTACTCGGTCCTCATGGCCTCTAGTCAGAATTCCTTCTCTGGACTGTTCATGGCCTCTTTTACGTTACGTGGAGTATTATTTTGATAGGAAACTGTATTGGCGTAATTAAACAACTTTCTAGGCCTGCCCGGTTTTCCTGTCTTTAGTAATTTTGGTCGTCCGGGAAGTGGCCTTCCTTGTATACTAGATATTGGCGTGTTATCTATATCTTCTTCAGGTTCCGGTTCGCTTACAACTTTGTTCTCTGCTTCGGGTCCAACATCATCTTCTATCTCAATTTCGGTGTCTTCTTTTGCCACAGGAATTTCCTGATGGTTTTCTTCCGTTGATATGCCGAGAGGTAGCTCACACAGTGTTCCTTCATCCACTTGTGAGGGTATCATGTCATTTTCCAAAAATCTGACATCTCTACGCTTTACTATAGTGCCAGTCCCTCTCTCCCAAAGCCTATACGCCTTTGCCTCTTCGGAGTAGCCGACCAGTAAATACTCCTCCCCTTTTGGCGCGAACTTATTATGTCTGTATGTTTTCTTGAGAGCGATAACTCGACTCCCAAACGTCCTCATGTGGCTTATATGTGGTTTGTTCCCTGTTAACTTTTCGTGAGGAGTTACTGTATCCAAAGTTCTCGTTGGGCAACGATTCCGTACATATGCTGCCGTATTGACAGCTTCTGCCCATAAATTAAATGGTAGTTGGGCATGTAAAAGCATGCACCTTGCCATCTCTACCAAGGTGCGGTTTGCCCTTTCAGCAACCCCATTTTGTTGAGGAGTATATTCAACTGACAACTGTCTGGATATTCCTTCATCCTTAAGGAAATTTGTAAATTCCCTCGATAAATATTCTTTGGCATTGTCGGTGCGTATCTTTTTTATTAAATTTCCTGTTGACCTTTCTGCTTTAGCTTTGTATTCCTTGAAAGCTCTGAGTACATCTGATCTTTGTTTTAACATGGTTACTTCTACATGTCGAGTCTTGTCGTCAATGAAAGTAACAAAGTACCTTGCTCCCCCTAAAGATGGTACGTGCATTGGTCCACATATATCGCTGTGTATCAAGCCCAATGTGTCTTTTTCCCTTGTAGTTGATGATTTATACGGCAGCTGATGTATTTTACTTTTACAGCATACCTCGCACGTTGCACTTGGGCCTCCAAAATTTCCATTCAGGCCAGTCACCATGTCTTTCATTTTCTTTATATCGTTGAAGTTTAAATGTCCTAGCCTGCAGTGCCACTTCATTAAATCACTGTCATGGATTCTTGATAACTGTGCGAAATGTTTTGTAGAGGACTCTTGTACCAAGTATAACCTATCTTGTCGCATGGCTTTCATTGTTACAGGCCCATCGTATTTTCCATCTTCTTTAACCACATTTGCACAATCTTTATGGAATATAACCTTGTATCCGCTATCTGTAATGTTGGATACTGACAGTAAATTATTTCTGAACTGTGGTATTAGCATTGTGTTTTTCAATCTAATATTGTCCGTCTTGTGTGGTGAGTTTTGAACCTCAATGCATACTTCTCCTGTTCCAGCAGACTCAACATTATTCTCAGCAGCTGTATAAACTTTTGTAGTTTCATCTTTATTTAATTTTTCAAACCTGTTTTCTTCTTTGCACATGTGTGTTGTGGCTCCACTGTCCAAGCACCACACACCAGATCTTTCAAAATTCACCTTTAATGCAGTCGCATGCATTGCGGTCTCTTTATTATGTTCATTATGTTCCTGCCTTGGTCTAGACTTGCAGTATTTTGATACGTGTCCTATTTTTCCACATGTATAACATTTATAATCACGTTTCTTACCTTGGTGTGTGGATGCGGTGATTGGTCTTGGTTGTTCTTTTCTGTACGATACCTTCTTGTTTGCGAAGAGTGCTTCTCCTGTATTAAAGTCACGCTCCTTATTGTTTTCGGATCTCCTTACCTCTTCTTCCAGTAGTCTAGTTTTCAATTCCTCTAATGTTGGCATTCGCTCTCTAGACTCAATGGCGATGCAAAAATTTTCGTACTCACCAGGTAATGCGTTCAACAACCATACCGTCAATAAATTTTCTGGCAGTTTCATGTCGCACTCATTCAACTGCTCTGCTATTTTCATAAACTCATGTACAAACTGAGTCATCGTTTGATTTAATGTTTTCTTCAGTCTATATAATTGCTTAAAAAGAACGCATTGTCTCATGGGACTTTTTGATTCATATACCTCTTTAAGGGCTTCCCATGCTGCTGCTGAGGTATTTGTGCCTTTGATATGACTGAACTGGTCGGGTTGAAGGCACAAAATTATTAGATCCAGAGCCTTTTCGTCTTTGGAGATCCATGCGGCGTCCTCTTGTTCAGGTTTCACTATTGTTCCATTTACATAATTCCATAAGTCATTATAACGCAGAACACTTTTCATTTGCACCTTCCATATCTCATAATTGGTGCTACTTAACTTCTGAATATTTTCTACTTTGCCTATATTCATTTTTGATAAATTTAGCACGTGGCACGTGGCGACTTAACCTCACTTATTTTGTTACTCGTGCTCTCTGGGCTTCCTGGGCCCATAACCTGTTAATCTATTGTATTTTATACAGGGCGTAGCCACACAGAGACAACACGGTATGCGTTCATATATGTATATATATAGTTTATTATATAAGGAATAATTAACAAATAGATATATTGTCTATTGAACACGTGCGCACGTTAGAGAACCTCATAGTGAACTGCACTACGATCGGGATCGGTAGCGCCGGGGGAAACCCCGAGGTGCCCTCTCTGGGACAGATAGCCAGGCGAAATAACCGCGAACTTCAACAAATATAAATATTGCTTTAATTTATATTAATTTTATATTAAAATTAAATCTATATAAAAATTTCATTTAATTATAAATATTACATTAATTTATATTAATTTTCTATTAAAATTAAATCTATATAAAAATTTCATTTAAATGTAAATATTACTATAATTTATATTAATTTTATATCAAAATTAAATCTATATAAAAATTTCATTTAATTATAAATATTACATTAATTTATATTAATTTTCTATTAAAATTAAATCTATCTAAAAATTTCATTAATATATAAATATTACTTTAATTTATATTAATTTTATATTAAAATTAAATCTATATAAAAATTTCATTTAATTATAAATATTACATTAATTTATATTAATTTTCTATTAAAATTAAATCGATATAAAAATTTCATTTAAATATAAATATTACTTTAATTTATAATAATTTTATTTTAAAATTAAATCTATATAAAAATTTCATTTAATTATAAATATTACATTAATTTATATTAATTTTCTATTAAAATTAAATTTTTATAAAAATTTCATTTAATTATAAATATTACTATAATTTATATTAATTTTCTATTAAAATTAAATCTATATAAAAATTTCATTTAAATATAAATATTACTTTAATTTATATTAATTTTATATTAAAATTAAATCGATATAAAAATTTCATTTAAATATAAATATTACTTTAATATATAGTAATTTTCTATTAAAATTAAATCTATATAAAAATTTTATTTAAATATAAATATTACTTTCATATATATTAATTTTCTATTAAAATTAAATCTATATAAAAATTTCATTTAATTATAAATATTACATTAATTTATATTAATTTTATATTAATATTAAATCGATATGAAAATTTCATTTAAATATAAATATTACTTTAATATATATTAATTTTATATTAAAATTAAATCTATATAAAAATTTCATTTAAATATAAATATTACTTTAATTTATATTAACATTATACTATAATTAAATCTATATAAAAATTTCATTTAAATATAAATATTACTTTAATTTATATTAATTTTATATTAAAATTAAATCTATATAAAAATTTTATTTAAATATAAATATTACTTTAATATATATTAATTTTCTATTAAAATTAAATCTATATAAAAATTTCATTTAATTATAAATATTACATTAATTTATATTAATTTTATATTAATATTAAATCGATATGAAAATTTCATTTAAATATAAATATTACTTTAATATATATTAATTTTATATTAAAATTAAATCTATATAAAAATTTCATTTAAATATAAATATTACTTTAATTTATATTAACATTATACTATAATTAAATCTATATAAAAATTTCATTTAAATATAAATATTACTTTAATATATATTAATATTATAATAAGATGGCCCTGTCTATCAAGCCTTTAACTAAACCCAATTTATGTTCCAAAGGATGAAATGAATGGAAGTTAACATATCTACCGGACCAACTCTTTTTATGGAACCAGTTAGTTTTAAGTTTGTTTCCTGTTCTAATGACATTGACGTCAAGAAAGCTGAGACTTGAATCGGTTTCAATTTCATGTGTGAATTGTATCCTTTCATGGTAGCTGTTGAAAGTATCAAGTATTATTTTTAATTGTTCAGGTTTAATGCATATGAAAATGTCATCAACATATCTTTTATATATAATCAATTCAAAATGTAATTTAGAGACAGAGACTTCCTCCAATTTCTCCATAACCAAGTTTGCCACAACCGGGGAAATTGGGGACCCCATGGCTGTGCCGAAAACTTGTTTGTACCAAATGCCATTGAAAGAGAAAACATTGGATTCTAATACAAATTTAACTGCATGACGAAAATCTAGATGCTGTATGTGTGTGTGTTGTTTAATTTCATCCCAACGACAATCTAGAACTTGTAAAGCCAGGTCTATTGGCACGTTTGTGAATAATGCAGTTACATCAAGAGATGCTAAGATAGATGTATCGTCTGGGATTTCAATTTCTCTAATCTCTTTGGCAAACTGCCAACTGTCAATGACATGGTAAGGAGATTTTCCTATAATTTTGGATAAAATGTTGGATAAATATTTAGAAAGTTTGTAAGTAGGACCACCAATGGATGATACAATGATTCTCCAAGACAAATTTTCTTTGTGAGTTTTGGGTAACGCATAAGCTCTAGGTGTTACAGCGTTATAAGTTTTTAATCTTTTCCCTAATGTCTCATCTATTTGTTTCTTTTTAACCCAATTGGAAATGATAGAGTTTGCCTCCTTCTCAAAAGTACAAGTGTACTGAAATTTACTGATTTTGTAAGTATTTTTATCTTCTAGCATCTTTAGCACTTCAACGTTATATGTTTCTCTGTCAACAACGACTGTTGTATTACCTTTGTCAGATTTAAGTATTAACAAGTTATT
>CAXARU010000080.1:0-5000 GCA_963971365.1 Lasioglossum villosulum
GAAATACGCGTCCGATCGGGCTGAAACTCGAGAATTGAGTTTTAAACGGCATATTATACAAGGATCTAACAATTAGAATCGTCCGAAAAAGCCAGGAAAAAAGTTTACTCTTGAGCGTCGGGACTTGGAAAAATTTCGATCGAACTGTTGCGCGCGAATAACCGACGCGCCCGAGCCGCGCCGAACGGTTCGCTCGTTCGATCGAGCGAACTACGCGCTCGACGATTATTTCGAAAAAACTCGAGAAATACGCGTCCGATCGGGCTGAAACTCGAGAATTGAGTTTTAAACGGCATATTATACAAGGATCTAACAATTAGAATCGTCCGAAAAAGCCAGGAAAAAAGTTTACTCTTGAGCGTCGGGACTTGGAAAAATTTCGATCGAACTGTTGCGCGCGAAGAACCGACGCGCCCGAGCCGCGCCGAACGGTTCGCTCGACCGACCGAGCGGACTACGCGCTCGACGATTATTTCGAAAAAACTCGAGAAATACGCGTCCGATCGGGCTGAAACTCGAGAATTGAGTTTTAAACGGCATATTATACAAGGATCTAACAATTAGAATCGTCCGAAAAAGCCAGGAAAAAAGTTTACTCTTGAGCGTCGGGACTTGGAAAAATTTCGATCGAACTGTTGCGCGCGAAGAACCGACGCGCCCGAGCCGCTCCGAACGGTTCGCTCGTTCGATCGAGCGGACTACGCGCTCGACGATTATTTCGAAAAAACTCGAGAAATACGCGTCCGATCGGGCTGAAACTCGAGAATTGAGTTTTAAACGGCATATTATACAAGGATCTAACAATTAGAATCGTCCGCAAAAGCCAGGAAAAAAGTTTACTCTTGAGCGTCGGGACTTGGAAAAATTTCGATCGAACTGTTGCGCGCGAAGAACCGACGCGCCCGAGCCGCGCCGAACGGTTCGCTCGATCGACCGAGCGGACTACGCGCTCGACGATTATTTCGAAAAAACTCGAGAAATACGCGTCCGATCGGGCTGAAACTCGAGAATTGAGTTTTAAACGGCATATTATACAAGGATCTAACAATTAGAATCGTCCGAAAAAGCCAGGAAAAAAGTTTACTCTTGAGCGTCGGGACTTGGAAAAATTTCGATCGAACTGTTGCGCGCGAAGAACCGACGCGCCCGAGCCGCTCCGAACGGTTCGCTCGTTCGATCGAGCGGACTACGCGCTCGACGATTATTTCGAAAAAACTCGAGAAATACGCGTCCGATCGGGCTGAAACTCGAGAATTGAGTTTTAAACGGCATATTATACAAGGATCTAACAATTAGAATCGTCCGAAAAAGCCAGGAAAAAAGTTTACTCTTGAGCGTCGGGACTTGGAAAAATTTCGATCGAACTGTTGCGCGCGAATAACCGACGCGCCCGAGCCGCGCCGAACGGTTCGCTCGTTCGATCGAGCGAACTACGCGCTCGACGATTATTTCGAAAAAACTCGAGAAATACGCGTCCGATCGGGCTGAAACTCGAGAATTGAGTTTTAAACGGCATATTATACAAGGATCTGACAATTAGAATCGTCCGAAAAAGCCAGGAAAAAAGTTTACTCTTGAGCGTCGGGACTTGGAAAAATTTCGATCGAACTGTTGCGCGCGAAGAACCGACGCGCCCGAGCCGCGCCGAACGGTTCGCTCGACCGACCGAGCGGACTACGCGCTCGACGATTATTTCGAAAAAACTCGAGAAATACGCGTCCGATCGGGCTGAAACTCGAGAATTGAGTTTTAAACGGCATATTATACAAGGATCTAACAATTAGAATCGTCCGAAAAAGCCAGGAAAAAAGTTTACTCTTGAGCGTCGGGACTTGGAAAAATTTCGATCGAACTGTTGCGCGCGAAGAACCGACGCGCCCGAGCCGCTCCGAACGGTTCGCTCGTTCGATCGAGCGGACTACGCGCTCGACGATTATTTCGAAAAAACTCGAGAAATACGCGTCCGATCGGGCTGAAACTCGAGAATTGAGTTTTAAACGGCATATTATACAAGGATCTAACAATTAGAATCGTCCGCAAAAGCCAGGAAAAAAGTTTACTCTTGAGCGTCGGGACTTGGAAAAATTTCGATCGAACTGTTGCGCGCGAATAACCGACGCGCCCGAGCCGCGCCGAACGGTTCGCTCGATCGACCGAGCGGACTACGCGCTCGACGATTATTTCGAAAAAACTCGAGAAATACGCGTCCGATCGGGCTGAAACTCGAGAATTGAGTTTTAAACGGCATATTATACAAGGATCTAACAATTAGAATCGTCCGAAAAAGCCAGGAAAAAAGTTTACTCTTGAGCGTCGGGACTTGGAAAAATTTCGATCGAACTGTTGCGCGCGAAGAACCGACGCGCCCGAGCCGCGCCGAACGGTTCGCTCGACCGACCGAGCGGACTACGCGCTCGACGATTATTTCGAAAAAACTCGAGAAATACGCGTCCGATCGGGCTGAAACTCGAGAATTGAGTTTTAAACGGCATATTATACAAGGATCTAACAATTAGAATCGTCCGAAAAAGCCAGGAAAAAAGTTTACTCTTGAGCGTCGGGACTTGGAAAAATTTCGATCGAACTGTTGCGCGCGAAGAACCGACGCGCCCGAGCCGCTCCGAACGGTTCGCTCGTTCGATCGAGCGGACTACGCGCTCGACGATTATTTCGAAAAAACTCGAGAAATACGCGTCCGATCGGGCTGAAACTCGAGAATTGAGTTTTAAACGGCATATTATACAAGGATCTAACAATTAGAATCGTCCGAAAAAGCCAGGAAAAAAGTTTACTCTTGAGCGTCGGGACTTGGAAAAATTTCGATCGAACTGTTGCGCGCGAATAACCGACGCGCCCGAGCCGCTCCGAACGGTTCGCTCGTTCGATCGAGCGGACTACGCGCTCGACGATTATTTCGAAAAAACTCGAGAAATACGCGTCGGATCGGGCTGAAACTCGAGAATTGAGTTTTAAACGGCATATTATACAAGGATCTAACAATTAGAATCGTCCGAAAAAGACAGGAAAAAAGTTTACTCTTGAGCGTCGGCACTTGGAAAAATTTCGATCGATCGGTCGTGGCACGTAACACGCCCGAACATTATTTTTAGTTTATTCGATAAATATTCATCCTAGAGCTTTGAAACTTGATATTTATTGTTAGAATGTGTATTTTTACAATGATCTAACATTTAGAATAGTCTGTGATCGATAGAAAAAAAGTTTACTCTTGAGGGTGGGACTTTGAAAAATTTCGATCGATCGGTCGTGGCACGTAACACGCCCGAACATTATTTTTAGTTTATTTGATAAATATTTATCCTAGAGCTTTGAAACTTGATATTTATTGTTAGAATGTGTATTGTTACAATGATCTAACATTTAGAATAGTCTGTGATCGATAGAAAAAAAGTTTACTCTTGAGGGTGGGACTTTGAAAAATTTCGATCGATCGGTCGTGGCACGTAACACGCCCGATCATTATTTTTAGTTTATTTGATAAATATTTATCCTAGAGCTTTGAAACTTGATATTTATTGTTAGAATGTGTAATTATACAATGATCTAACATTTAGAATCGTCTGTGATCGATAGAAAAAAAGTTTACTCTTGAGGGTGGAAGCTTAAAAATTTTCAAAATGCCTCGAGCATATATGAAAAGTTGAATATTTTATGCTAAACATTCTGGCTATGTAACTAATTTTTGTATTTTACAAAAAAAATTTTCATGCAAAAATTTTTCTAAGTCCCAGCAGCCCCGCCGGCTGGGCTGTTGCCGCGGCGGTTTGCACCCATAAGCGCGCGTGCTATTCACCGCGCGGCGCCGGCGTCGTTCCCGGCCGTTCCGTACCTATAAGAGATGCGACGGTTCGGCGAGCCGGTCGACTCAGCGCGCGCTTGGGGCTATTCTACGATCTCGGTCGAGAAGCAGTTCACGGCGCCTCGAGACTTCGGTCTTGACTGTTTCGTACCGCGATTCGTATCGAACTTTTCTCTACACAGCATTGCCACGGGTCGGTGTCTATGACCGAATGGCCCTTATGTGGCGAGCCTCCTTTAGGAGGTTGGTTACTTGTATGCACTGAGTGTGTATACTCGTACTAACTGAACATCAACTCTATCGCATAAAGCGAACGAATTACATCAAAAATGAAAAATCAAGAGAAACAAGATTTTAAAAGTCAAACATATTTGGCTGAATGTTTGAAGAGAAACTAAACGAATAAAAGTAACCACAAAAAGTGGAAAATATAAATTGAAAAGACAAAATTTGTCCTCGAATATATAAAAGGGAACGCCAGCTGAGAAATGATATAAAATACGATATTTAACAAGGCAAATAAAATTTTATTTTGAAAAGATTTGACTTGTGAATGATATGATCTTAAAATGAAACGGAACAACTCGTTCGAAAGGTTCTCGACGAATTCGAACGAGTTGAAAATAATATGAAATACATAAAAGAAATAAACTCGTGTTCGAAAGGTTCTCGACGAATTCGAACGAGTAAAAGAAAATAATATAAAAATACATGCAACACACACAGAAAAGAGAAGAAGGAGCACGTTCGAAAGGTTCTCTAAGAATTCGAACGAGCAGAGAAAGAAATATGAATATATAAATAAAAATATATACGTACGACACACAGAAAGAAGAGCAACAACAACTCGATTCGAAAGGTTCTCGATGAATTCGAACGAGTAAAAATGATAAACGCACACACAGAGTGTCGTCGACCAGAGGCTCTGAGAGCTGGCGACTAAAAGACACAGATAAATAAAATAATATATATATTTGGAGAAGGACAAAAATTGTCTTAGCTCCCTGGTTGATCCTGCCAGTAGTCATATGCTTGTCTCAAAGATTAAGCCATGCATGTCTCAGTACTTGCCGAATTAAGGTGAAACCGCGAATGGCTCATTAAATCAGTTATGGTTTCTTAGATCGTACTCAAATTTACTTGGATAACTGTGGTAATTCTAGAGCTAATACATGCAAAA
>CAXARU010000080.1:7500-10000 GCA_963971365.1 Lasioglossum villosulum
CCCGTCGTTACGATATCCACGCACGATGTTTTCTCTCACCCGCCACCGTGGCGGTCGTTCTCTATGAAAAAATTACCTCGTGTCAAAGAACGTTGTGTGTTAACCGTATGTAATAACGCCTTTGGTGTTCTCTGCGTCGTGTAGGCTCTCGACTTATACAACGAGGACATATTCTACTATACGCGGTAGTTGATGGTCGCGCATGAACAGGGATGTAAGCGTGTTGATTCGAATCACATATCAAACGCTTCCTCGGTCTTCGCCTCCTCTCTTCGTGTATGCGCGTAGGTATGGTCCGGAGTCGTTCGTTGTAAACGGTATTCTCCTCCACGATAGGAGGGGGAGAATCTCTCAGGGTAACCTGTGGAAAAACGCGCGGTTGCGGCGTTGTCGTGTAATCGTTCGCGAACATCGAGTAGATAGACGAGACGTGAGGACCGGCTCGTGAAGCTCGCTTTTAAAGCAATCGTGAGTCTGACACCCTACTCCGTGCGTGTGGCCCAATAGTGCGCACCACGAGAGCTTGGGACGAACGACCGTTGCCAGAGCCGGCTGTGAAGTCCCGCTCTCTATTTATCTCGAGTTCGCGTATAACCAAGAGCACGGGAACGTTGCGCCGCACGCGGTGTGTTCGTTGACGACGGTACGATACGATAGATCGGATGGATATATATATAATTTATACATTCGAGAGAGGACCGTGCAACTCGTGATGCTCGCTGAAAGCAGTCGTGAGTCTGACACCCTACTCCGGTGCGTGTGGCCCAATAGTGCGCACCATCGAGAGCTTGGGACGAATGACCGCTGCCCAGCAAATAAGAGCCGGCTGCGTGAGTCCACTAGTATCGAATACACAAATTTTTATATATATGAACGGTTGTTATCGTGCCGAAGGTAGACGGTGTTTCCGAGAGGACCGGCCGTGACGCTTGTTATTAAAGCCTATACCAATATATATGCGCGCTCGCGCGACTTTCCAACGACGACACCCTACTCTCTGTGTGGCCCAATAGTGCGCGCAGACGAGCTTGGGACGAGTACAACCGGGAAGATCGTCGTCGCCATATATAAGGCCAGAGCTGGCTCGTGAGTCCGCTCGTATCGGAATTCATCGTTTCCTCGAGCACACAACAAAGTTTTTACAGAAATGTGTTTTCTCGAGATGGAGAGGACCGGCTCGTGATGCTCGCTTTTAAAGCAATCGTGAGTCTGACACCCTACTCCGGTGCGTGTGGCCCAATAGTGCGCACCACCGAGAGCGTGGGACGAATGACCGTTGCCAGAGCCGGCCGTGAAGTCCCTCCTTTATTCTCGCGTGCATTTCCAGTAAAAGAAGGAGGAGAGGAAGAAATTATATGTTTTCTGGATCCAGTATCGGGTTTTGATATATATATATATATATATATATATATAATATCCCCGTCGTTTCACAGAATAACAAAAATAATAATTCATCTCCGCGTTTTCCACGTTAGGGGTTTTTGAATGTACTGTTCGCCCGGGCCGTCAGGTTACGCGCATTGTCATGCGCGTATTCCTGACGGCTTTTTTTTTGCCGTTTCTACGGACGACGACAGTGTCGTCGACCAGATGACGCCTGGAATCTCCTTCGCGCGCTGGTTGGAGTTTTCCAGGTACCGATATGCGTTCGTTTACGAACCGAAGAACAAGAGACATAACATATATTGATTTATAAAATCAAAAATATATATACGATTACCCTGAACGGTGGATCACTTGGCTCGTGGGTCGATGAAGAACGCAGCTAATTGCGCGTCAACGTGTGAACTGCAGGACACATGAACATCGACATTTCGAACGCACATTGCGGTCCACGGATACAATTCCTGGACCACGCCTGGCTGAGGGTCGTTTACGTAACCATATACTGCTTGCGTTGCTCTTGTAAGTCCCCGCCGTCGCTTACCTCTCCAAAAAATACTTTTGGAGGGCGCAAAGAGCGTTTCTGAGTTCGGGTTGCAAAGATGTATACGTACGAGCGAACGATGGGCGTTTCGTCGGCGTTTGACGCGGTTCTCTGTGAAAATTGCCAATTTCGCATTGCGTCTTAGACTAACAACGTACAGTTTATAAGCGTACAGTTTAGTCATTAGTTTCTCAAGAGGAGCGAAGTAGGGATTGGTGTTGTATTTCTTACGGTGTGTTCGGACTTGCGTGAGTGTTTTTACGGTGTCGTGAGTCGTATTTTCATATACGACCGCCCGTAGGCACCGCTTCGACACACGCACGAGGATCTCTCCAAATCTCTCACCTTCTCCGCGGAAACGATTCGCCTTGCGAGAGAAGCGTTTTCACCGATGTGCATTCAACGCGCTCCCGACGTCGCCTGAAATGATGCGTATCCGAAAGAGATACAAAATTATTATAAAAGAGTCTCAAGAGACTACAGAGATGGACACACAAAATCAAATATGAAAGAGAAAAAAGAATATTGTGTTGACACACAGAGAAAGAGAGTGTGTCGTGTGCAATACCTAAG
>CAXARU010000080.1:15000-20000 GCA_963971365.1 Lasioglossum villosulum
GCGTGAGTGCTTTACGGTGTCGTGAGTCGTACCTACATTGCGACCGCCCGTGGGCACCGCTTCGACGCAAGAGTAGTGCACGAACCTGCGTGAGTGCTTTGCGGTGTCGTGAGTTGCATTTTGATGCAACCGCCCGTAGGCACCGCTTCGGCACTAATTATATACTTAGAAGATCTTTGTAATGTTTTCCCGTCTTCGAAAGCAACACGCCGCTGGCACTTGGCGTGTGGAGCAGTATCGACTCGCTCAAGGGTGCGCACCTTATACCTCGGAGTAGTCGGGGGCTGTAAGGGGCACTTCGGTGTCCTAGCTATGCTTGCGCCTCCTCGTGGTCCCGCTGGATGGCGTTCTCTTCGGAGACCAGCAAACCAAACGAAGCATAGTGGAGTGGAGGAGGTAACCACTCTAAGTCCGTGCCTCCCACGTGTTTGCCGTGCGTGGCGACCCTTGTCGTCGGAAAAGAGGATCCTGGGATCTGAGGGAACCAGCGGTCTCCCAACACGTACCTTTGGCCTCCGCTTCGACTAGATGGGCGGCTAGGCGAGAAAAGTAGCCCTGTGCCTAGTCAATCGGCTTGGAAAGTCCATTAGCATTGGCGAAGTGGTTTTCCACGGGCGAGGAAGTGGATGGTGGTTGAGTAATTGGCCACCAATATCCGCGGACTATATCCTGGGTGATCCACTAACCCTGCGGGGTTCCATTTTGAGGGTCCGAGGAGGCCGGTGGACGCAGCGGGATGAAGATGAAAATTTTTACTATGGATAATTCAAATAAAAATTTGCGCGTCAAGTCGACGAGAACAGTGCGAGGCAAGCCCAAGCATGAAGTCGTCGCAGCAGAGGAGGAAGTAGTTGTCGGCGAAACCCCCTCTGTGTCCGTCAAAGTCGAGAGGACCGAGGATGGGTCAATTGCCCTTCCTAGCGTGACCCTCGAAAGGTGCGATGCACCAAAGAGCAAGACGTTAGTACCTAACGTCTGCTCGAAAGCAAAGAAGGGCTCTTCCAAGTCCGGGAAGAGTTCGGACGTAAAGGTGCAGGGTGCGAACCCTGCCCCAGGAAATGGTAAGGCGCTCAACGGGAATAAAAACCCAGAGCGCCAAGAGAACCATACGGGGAAGAAAGGGACAGAGAAGGTCCCTTCTCCCAAACAGGACAAGCACCCAGCCAAGGAAACACCAGCCAAGGCAGGGCGCAAGAAACTGGGAGGGCAACCGTTGGAGGCGGTTGCTGGGCCCAAGATAAGGCCTCTCGATGTAGTGCGAGAAGAGGCCTTTAAGCAAGTCACGGCCATCACCAAGTGGTGTGCTCTCGAAAAGAGAGTCACCAAGGATGCATCGGCTGTGGTTGCTAACTGTGCGAATGCGCTTAACGAGCTTGTCCAGGAGCTCATTCTTCGGAATGGCTTCTTAGAGGGGCAGCTCGAGGCGGTCAGGGCCGAGATAGCTAGACCGCCTGCAAAAAGCGCAGAGGCTGTTTCGAGGACTGCCCCGCGGCCCTCGAACAGTTTAGCTGGACAGCGTGCTCACTCGACCTACGCCGACGCGGTGAGGGTCGAGTGCCGAAAGGTCCCCCTGGGAGCGGTTAAGCCACCACAACACGTGGTAAGGATTTTTCCGCCGAAGGGCAAAGAGCAGAACAGCGAAGCGACTAAGCGGACTGTTCTCGCTCTGGTGAAACCTGCGAAGGAGAAGATCCGCGTAAAGTCAGTGCGACTCATCCACTCCGGTGGCATAGTAGTCGAGACTGAGCGCAAGGAGGATCTTCAGGCCTTCACAGGGAGTAAGGGGCTGAAAGATAAGGGACTCTCGGTCTCTACGCCATCGAAACGGAACCCGTCACTCATAGTGTACGATGTTCCGAAGAAGATGGCCAGAGAGGAGGTTGCTTCCAATCTATGGAAGCAAAATCTCGCCGACATGACTCAGAAAGAGTTTGCCTCTAACTTGAAGGTCAGCTATCAAGCTGGTCCTAAGGGCAGGGAGGCGACCAACTGGGTCATCGATGTCAGTCCGCAGGTTCGCCAGCGGCTGAAAAGTAGAGAAGGCCGGGTGTACATGGGCTGGTCAGCTTGTCGTGTACAGGACTACGTCACGGTCACCCGGTGCTTTAAGTGCCAGAAGTTCGGCCACACGGCCAAACGGTGCAAGCACAAAGAAGACGTTTGTGGTCACTGCGCTGAGAAGGGTCACACCTTCGCCACGTGCGGCAAGAAGAGTGGACAACCGGTCTGCTCCAATTGCAAAGACCGTGGTAAGCCGCATGGCCACAAATCTCGAGACAAGCTGTGTCCCTCCTATCAGGTGGCGTTACAGCAAGTAGTCGCTAGGACCAATTATGGTTAAGCGCACCGAAGAGAGAGGATCTCAGAGGCCGATCCGAATTGTGCAGCATAATATGCAGCGCGCACGGATCGTGACCGACGAAATCAGAACTTGGATGCACGCAAGGGGAATGGATGTGTTATTAGCGCAAGAGCCGTACGGCTGGGAAGGCAAAATGCCTGGGCTGGAACGCACTACGAAATTGGTGGCGGAAGGGGACCGACCGATGGCAGCAATCGCTGTCGTCAACCGAGATCTAACCGTCGTCAAGATCTCCCATCTTTGTGACACACATCTGTCCTGCGCGAGCATCAAAGGTAGTTTCGGTGAGTTCTACTTAGTGAGCCAGTACTTTCAATTCTCGGAGGAGATTGAACCAAGTCTGGCTCGACTCGAGAATGTGCTTGCGGCGCTGAACCGCAACAAAGTCGTGATCGCAGCGGACGTCAACGGTAAATCTGCCCTATGGGGCAGTGCGACGACTGACGTGAGAGGCCGAATACTCGAAGAGTTCGTGGCCCGGCACGGCTTGGTTGTGTTGAACGAGGCCGGTAGTATTCCTACGTACTCCGGCCCAACCGGCGGTGAGTCTTTTATCGACGTCACTTTTGCTACGCCCGACATGTACGACAAGGTGCGAGGATGGAAAGTTCGTAAGGACTTAACATCTAGTGACCACCGCGTCATTGAGTTTTCGTTACAGTTCTCAGCCACGGTTGGAAACCCGCGCCACGATGGGCGGTTCCACCTGGATAGTGCGAACTGGCAAAATTTCGAACGAGCGCTGCTGGAAAGCAGGAGGAATTTAACCCTCCGACCGAATGGTCGCGAGGAGGTCGAACGTCTTGCACAGGAATTCGAGGAATCGATTGTCCATGCGTGCGAATCCTCCATGCGGACTAAGCGGTGGCACTCCAAGTCAGTCCCTTGGTGGACGCCGGAGTTGACGAGACAGAAGAAGCGAGTCTACAGATGTAGACGAGCCTTCCAGAACTCGAGAGATTCGGAGGAGAGAGCTGTCCGAAAGACTGAGTATCTCGTGCAGAGAAAGGCTTACTCGGCGGCAGTGAGAGTTGCGAGGTATCAGAGTTGGAAAGACTTTGTTACTGAGCAAGGGAACAAAGAACCATGGGGTCTTGTTTACAAGATCACTAGAGAGAAGCTGAATGTTGAAACTGCGGTTTCTAACATTCGGACGAGCGAGGGACACACGATGGACTGGGAATCCACTGCGTCGGCGCTTCTGGAATCGTTAGTTCCGGACGATACGTCTGTGAGCGACACTCCAGAGCAGGCGCAACTTAGACTGGAAGCCGCTACCGAGCCAGCGACTGAGGACGATCGCGTCTTCACTCGCGGGGAGCTTGAAGAGGCGGTGAAAAGTCTCAAGCGACGCAAGTGCCCGGGCCTCGATCGTATAGAGCCAGAAGCATTAAAACGCTCCGCTGGAATTCTCCGTGCCGAGTTGCTTCGACTCTATAACAGTTGTCTAGAGTATGGGGTCTTCCCCTCCGGGTGGAAAGTCGGGTCAATCAGAACCATTCTGAAGGGGCCCGGCAAACCGCAAACGGAGGTGAAGTCCTATCGACCGATTTGCCTACTATCCGTAGTAGGCAAGGTTCTTGAGAAGCTAATCGCTAGCCGATTGGCCAATCTGTTCCTAAGCCCGGAATATGCGTCGGATCGGCAATACGGATTTAGACCGGAGCGATCTACGGAAGATGCCGTAGTAAAGCTCAGGAGTCTGGTATCCGGCTGTGAAGATCATTATGTCCTGGCGCTCGCCTTCGATATCTCGGGCGCATTTGACAACTTGTGGTGGCCAAGCATCCTCAACGAGTTGAGGAGGCGCGGCTGTCCTCACAATCTTTATAAGCTGATGGTCGACTATTTCGCCAACCGTGTCGTGGTCTTAAAGGCCAGGCACGGAGAAGTGCGGAAAGTCGTAACCAAAGGCTGTCCACAGGGATCCATACTCGGTCCGAGCTGCTGGAACTTAGTCTTCGACGGAGTTCTGCAGCTCTTGGTTAACGGGCTCGACTGTGAGCCCATCGCCTACGCGGACGACCTGATCGTGCTTGTCTCTGGCAACTCGAGAAGGGAACTCCGGCGTAAAGGGCAAGGGGTGGCGGATGCGATTTCTGAGTGGTGCTGTGCGCACAAGTTATCGCTGTCCGCTCCCAAGACCGAGATGGTACTCTTGAAAGGCCAACTCGACACGGGGAGGCCACCTGTGGTGAAGATTGACGGCAAAAGTATCACCATGAAGGATACCATCAGGTACCTTGGTGTATACTTAGACAAACGGCTGGGAGTTACATCTCATGCCGAGCATGTGAGTGCTAAGTCCACGACAACGTTCAGTGCGTTGGCGAGGATTGCTCGTTCGAACTGGGGATTGGGATATCGGGCTATGCGTACTATGTACGTAAGTCTGTTTGTCCCGATCGTGACGTACGCTGCTGCGGGCTGGGCGGACCTTCTCACCTCTGCATCGAGAGAACATCTCATCAGGGCGCAGAGGAGAGCTCTGCTTGGCTGCACCAAGGCCTATAGGACGGTATCAACTGACGCGATCACCGTGATCGCTGGGGAGGTACCAATAGACTTGGTGATAGCGGAGCGTGCGTGTGCGTATAAGATACGGAAAGAACAAGACGTAGAGTACGAAACATGTCGA
>CAXARU010000080.1:25000-42500 GCA_963971365.1 Lasioglossum villosulum
ATCGCACTGCTTGACCGCCGTGGAACCCACTCCTACGCTAAAGCTTTTGCATCGGGATCTTGCCCGTTTTTGGGAAATTGAGGAACTCCGCGCCCCAATTCCATTGTCTGACGAGGACAAAATCTGTGAGCAACATTTTGTTGATACTCACTCTCGCGCTCCAGACGGCCGGTATATCGTAAAACTCCCCTTCAAGGAGGAACCTCCGGTTATTCTGGGCGAGTCCTTATGTCGCGCCCGCGTTATGTTGAGCAAGGTCTCAAAACGCTTAGACCGTAATCACACACTGCGCGAACAGTATAACGCGTTCATGTCGGAATACGTGAACCTGGGTCACATGTATATCGCACCCGCGACGTCTACTATTTCACCCCCGGTGTATCTTCCTCACCATCCGGTAATAAAGGAGTCGAGCAGCACTACCAAACTACGAGTAGTCTTTAATGCCTCGAGTCCGACTTCTAACGCTTCAACGCTCAACGATCATTTATTAACTGGGCCGAAACTGCAGGCTGACATCTGTTCCATTGTCACCGCTTGGCGTATTCACCCATATGTTTACAAGGCCGATCTACAAAAAATGTTCAGACAGATCCGCGTTAGCACGGAGGATCAAGACTACCAACGTATTTTGTGGTGCTCCTCGACTCAAACGGAACCTACGCACTATCGGTTAGCCACCGTAACTTATGGAACCGCTTGTGCCCCCTTCATAGCTAATCGAGTCCTATTACAACTCGCGGAAGACGAAGGGACAGAATATCCCCGTGCGCAGGCAGTTGTACGTCGCAATTTTTACGTTGACGACGCGTTTTTTGGTGCGTTCTCCGAGTCGACCGCCAAGGAGATTCGCGATGAATTGATCGCGCTTATGCGAAAGGGAGGCTTCAAGTTGCACAAGTGGGCAACGAACAGTGATGCCCTTCGACAGGGTAATCCCCTTGACCACTCCGCGTGTTCTATCGGCACTGATCCCTCGGACACCGATCAACAGAAGGTGCTCGGTGTATCCTGGCATCCGGTGCAAGATGCATTTTGCTTCTCATTTTCACCTCCAACCGTGAGTGTGATTACGAAACGCGCCGTGCTTTCAGTAATTTCTCGTCTGTATGACCCTCTTGGTTGGATCACACCGACTGTGATCCAAGGAAAAATTCTTATGCAAGACATTTGGGTATCCGGGATTGATTGGGATGACGCGCTACCTGCGGAACTTGGTGCTCGTTGGTCGTTGTATGTGAACTCTCTCCCCGATGTGCAATGTCTTCACGTACCCCGCTGGCTGGGAATCCGTAATTTCGGGGACGAGTGCGAACTCCATGGGTTCGCGGACGCCTCTACACGCGCCTACGCTGCTGTTATCTATTTAAGGGTCAATGGGCGTAACGGCCCCCCCACGGTCACAATGATCGCAGCGAAATCAAAGGTCGCTCCGGTGAAAACTCTAAGCGTACCACGCCTGGAGTTGTCCGCCGCGGTGATACTTTCGCGACTAATGAATCGCGTCGTAGTCGATCTCGACCTCCAGAGTGCTTCGGTGCACGCTTGGAGTGATTCCACGGTAACCCTTGCATGGCTTAGCAAGCATCCAGCTACCTGGAACACTTTCGTGGCTAACAGAGTCTCTGAGATTCAGACCAATATGCCGGCGGCGCAATGGCATCATGTTGCTTCTCAATACAATCCGGCGGATTGTGCCTCTCGGGGTTTAACCCCCGCGGAGTTACGAGACCATTCTCTTTGGTGGAATGGTCCTACTTGGTTACAGTTCCCTTCTTCGGACTGGCCCCGAACTCTTCTTCAAGAACCACGGGATCACCCCCCGGAACTAAGAGTGCACGTTGCCCAGACCACTCATGTCGATTCCTCGACGTCCCCGTTAGCTGCGCTACCGGACATCGTGTCTTCGTGGTCTAAGTTGTTACGCGTCACCGGTATGGTTTTTCGCTTCTGCGATCTCTTACGGCAACGCGATACTACTCGCAACTATTTCCACTCTGCCAAGGAGTTCTGGGCAATGCAATTGCAGTCTTCCTACTATCAGGCGGAAATCCGAGCCCTGAGGTCGGATGAGCCAATTCCACGGACGAGTCCACTCAGGAGACTGAATCCTCTTCTCGATGAACGGGGAATCATTCGTGTGGGGGGCAGGCTTCGCCATGCTCTCATCTCCGAAACCGCGCGACACCCGATCGTGCTTCCTCAACACCGTGTATCCGAGCTCTTAGTTAGACATTGCCACAACCGCTGTCTGCACGGTGGCACTCAGTTAACATTGGCTACTCTCCGCCAAGAGTTCTGGGTGACCTCCGCTCGAAAGGTGGTGAAAGCAATCATCAAGCAGTGCGTAACATGCGTTCGCCAACGAGCCACGATACCACAGCAGCTAATGGGCGATCTACCGTCCGTTAGGGTCAACCCTACCCGCGTATTTAGTAATACCGGGGTCGATTACGCCGGCCCCTACCTTGTACGCACTACTAAGGGTCGGGGCTACAAGGCCCACAAGGCCTACCTCGCCTTGTTCGTATGTCTTGCCTCTCGCGCGATACACCTCGAGCTAGTCAGTGACTACTCCGCTTCAGCGTTCTTAGCCGCGCTCAAGCGCTTCGTGTCGCGCCGCGGCTTACCAGTCGCAATTTTCAGCGACAACGGTACTAATTTCGTAGGCGCTGCGCGCGAGATTACTCGGGTTGTTCGCGAGGCTATGCATTCTGCCAAGTTTCGCGAAGATACAAGCCTCGATTCCATTTCGTGGCGTTTTATACCCCCCGGTGCCCCTCATTTTGGCGGAATATGGGAGGCGGGGGTAAAGAGTGTTAAAGGACACCTAAAACGCGTATTGGGAGATCACACCCTAACCTATGAGGAGTTTTCAACCCTATTGTGCCAAATCGAGGCGTGTCTAAACTCTCGACCTATTGCGCCCATTACTGACGATCCGGACGATCTCGACTACTTGTCACCGGGTCACTTTCTGATAGGCGGTCCTCTATTAACGATTCCTGAAAAGTCCGTTTATGATTCTAACACAAACCTTTTGTCGCGTTGGGTACGTGTTCGAAACCTACTCGAACATTTTTGGCGCCGGTGGCGTGATGAATATCTACATCACCTACAACAACGTGTAAAATGGAACAAAAAACGGCCTAACTTTCAAAACGGTAATCTAGTGATTCTCCGCCAACCAAATTCACCACCGTCAAAGTGGAAACTTGGTCGCGTAATTGAATGCCATCCCGGTAAAGATGGCCTGGTACGGGTTGTTACGTTAAGAACGGCATCGGGTGTTTTAAAGCGCCCTATCGCTCAGCTTGTGTTGCTACCGGTCGCAGTTACTGCTCCTGATAGCCCACAAAACCAAACTCTTAGTTCTTAAGATGGCTCCGATTATCGTTCGCATTCCAACTCCGCTCACCCCCTTGCAGTTGCGGTCCTGCCGATTGCTTAGCCCCTAGTTTAGACTTACCAGTCGACCGCTCCTCAAGAGCCGTGGCCTGTCACGGCGGGCGGCCCCGACTTCGTTAATGTATCTAGTTTTAAGGTTTTTCGTCGGCCGTCCCTCAAGAGCCATGGCCTGTCATGGCGGGCGGTCCCGACCGTGTTTATAATATTACTTTGTGTTACACTTTGCGCTCTAGTATTCCTTTTCGCTTTGCTAGTCTTTTCGTTCCGTGGGAACGAGGCAGGCGGTATGTTTCGGATCCCCGAAGTGATTCGACGTTTGACCGGATGACGATCTACGTCCCTCGACGAGTTCGCTCTAGTCGGGCTACTTTGCTACTGGCCACGCCATCTCTGGCCTAATTATTCGCTCGATAATCGATCTCGGGTATGAGATCTCGCGAGGTGTCGCGCATCGTCATCCGCTCCCTACTCTTACGTCTTCTTCCAGCGAGAAGAAGTACCTGGTTTGAGTCGTTCCGCGTGTCTTCGATCGATACTACGTATCAATTTAGCGCTCCCGCGTACCTTTTGTCTCCTTACACGCAACGCGTGTTAGCGCTTCCGCGTACCTTTTGTCTCACTGCTAGTGCAGTCCTATTTGCTTAAATCTCGTAACTTTGACAATTCTCAACGGTGAGAGTTGAACTGACGGCGGTCAGGAATAAATCTTCTGACTCAGTTTAAAACAGTATTATCTTTCTCGCGGGTCTGGCGTGTGACTCCAAATTTCTTCCACTATCCTTTTACCCGGAGCGGACCGCTTCCACACCGTCTTCTCCTTTTTTCGTGTTACTAGGCAATTCGTCGAATTCGCTACAGTCGCGCCGGGAGTCGGTCGCGCAGGAGGGGGGGGGAGTGCGCGGCGAAACGTGAAACCAATACGCCGCTGGAACCAATACGCCGCTGGAAACAATACGCCGCTGGAAACAATACGCCGCTGGTACTTTGCGCGCGGAAAGGGGGAACAGATCCATTTGCGCCGCCAAACCTGAAAACAATACGCCGCTGGAACTTTGAAATATCTTCAACTATGGAATAGATTACGTGTTAAGAGAACAATATATGTGTATACAAATGTGTGTATATACATATTAAGCATTAAAATCATATACGATGTATATGTATATATTAGAACTGTTTTCTTTCCTCGAGTAACTCTCTATCTCCGTATATGTATGTATATACAAACTCTATTGAATGTATAAAAAATTCAATTTACATGCTCGTTCTCCGAAAATCTTTCGAATTGTATGCATTGAATTTTCAGTTCTTCCTTTCTCACGTAAGAAGTAGTGCGTGCATAGAATTTCTACTTTCTTTTTCTTCCCATTTCTCGAATCGTTTCACAATTATTTCTGTTACATCATCTATATTATTTTTCTACTCGTTTCAAATTATTTTTCAATTTTATTTCCATTTGTATCAATTCCCTATGCGCGTAAAAACGTAACGTACGACCGACGATTATTTCTCAAATTTCAATTTATTTTCTTCTCGTTTCAAATTATATTTCAATTTCTGTTATTTCGATTAGCGCGTAAACGTAGCGTGTACGATGATTACTCGAATAGCGACAGTAAATAGCCCAAGCTCTAGCGGCGTATTGCTTTAACTGCAGCGGCGTATTGCTTTCCATCCTGGCGGCGTATTGCTTTAACTGTAGCGGCGTATTGGTTTAACTGTAGCGGCGTATTGGTTTAACTGTAGCGGCGTATTGCTTTCCATCCTGGCGGCGTATTGGTTTAACTGTAGCGGCGTAGTGCTTTCCATCCTGGCGGCGTATTGCTTTCCATCCTGGCGGCGTATTGCTTTAACTGTAGCGGCGTATTGCTTTAACTGTAGCGGCGTATTGCTTTAACTGTAGCGGCGTATTGCTTTCCATCCTGGCGGCGTATTGGTTTAACTGTAGCGGCGTATTGCTTTAACTGTAGCGGCGTATTGCTTTCCATCCTGGCGGCGTATTGCTTTAACTGTAGCGGCGTATTGCTTTCCATCCTGGCGGCGTATTACTTTCCATCCTGGCGGCGTATTGCTTTAACTGTATCGGCGTATTGCGTTTACTGTAGCGGCGTAGTGCTTTCCATCCTGGCGGCGTATTGGTTTAACTGTAGCGGCGTATTGCTTTAACTGTAGCGGCGTATTGCTTTAACTGTAGCGGCGTATTGCTTTCCATCCTGGCGGCGTATTGGTTTAACTGTAGCGGCGTATTGCCTTTACTGTAGCGGCGTATTGCTTTAACTGTAGCGGCGTATTGCTTTCCATCCTGGCGGCGTATTGGTTTAACTGTAGCGGCGTATTGCTTTAACTGTAGCGGCGTATTGCTTTAACTGTAGCGGCGTATTGCTTTAACTGTCGCGGCGTATTGCTATCAATCCTAGCGGCGTATTGCCACCTCTCCAGCAGCGTATTGCTTTCAATCCTGGCGGCGTATTACCACGTTTCCAGCAGCGTAATGCTTTCAATCCTGGCGGCGTAATGCCACGGCAACTGCGGCGTATTTTCGGAGTTCCAGCGGCGTATACCTTCATATTCCAGAAGCGTATTGTTCCAAATCCATTATATTATAGCAGAGTATTACAAGAGATACTTCGAAAAAACTCGAGAAATACGCGTCCGATCGGGCTGAAACTCGAGAATTGAGTTTTAAACGGCATATTATACAAGGATCTAACAATTAGAATCGTCCGAAAAAGCCAGGAAAAAAGTTTACTCTTGAGCGTCGGGACTTGGAAAAATTTCGATCGAACTGTTGCGCGCGAAGAACCGACGCGCCCGAGCCGCTCCGAACGGTTCGCTCGTTCGATCGAGCGGACTACGCGCTCGACGATTATTTCGAAAAAACTCGAGAAATACGCGTCCGATCGGGCTGAAACTCGAGAATTGAGTTTTAAACGGCATATTATACAAGGATCTAACAATTAGAATCGTCCGAAAAAGACAGGAAAAAAGTTTACTCTTGAGCGTCGGCACTTGGAAAAATTTCGATCGAACTGTTGCGCGCGAATAACCGACGCGCCCGAGCCGCGCCGAACGGTTCGCTCGTTCGATCGAGCGAACTACGCGCTCGACGATTATTTCGAAAAAACTCGAGAAATACGCGTCCGATCGGGCTGAAACTCGAGAATTGAGTTTTAAACGGCATATTATACAAGGATCTAACAATTAGAATCGTCCGAAAAAGCCAGGAAAAAAGTTTACTCTTGAGCGTCGGGACTTGGAAAAATTTCGATCGAACTGTTGCGCGCGAAGAACCGACGCGCCCGAGCCGCGCCGAACGGTTCGCTCGACCGACCGAGCGGACTACGCGCTCGACGATTATTTCGAAAAAACTCGAGAAATACGCGTCCGATCGGGCTGAAACTCGAGAATTGAGTTTTAAACGGCATATTATACAAGGATCTAACAATTAGAATCGTCCGAAAAAGCCAGGAAAAAAGTTTACTCTTGAGCGTCGGGACTTGGAAAAATTTCGATCGAACTGTTGCGCGCGAAGAACCGACGCGCCCGAGCCGCTCCGAACGGTTCGCTCGTTCGATCGAGCGGACTACGCGCTCGACGATTATTTCGAAAAAACTCGAGAAATACGCGTCCGATCGGGCTGAAACTCGAGAATTGAGTTTTAAACGGCATATTATACAAGGATCTAACAATTAGAATCGTCCGCAAAAGCCAGGAAAAAAGTTTACTCTTGAGCGTCGGGACTTGGAAAAATTTCGATCGAACTGTTGCGCGCGAATAACCGACGCGCCCGAGCCGCGCCGAACGGTTCGCTCGATCGACCGAGCGGACTACGCGCTCGACGATTATTTCGAAAAAACTCGAGAAATACGCGTCCGATCGGGCTGAAACTCGAGAATTGAGTTTTAAACGGCATATTATACAAGGATCTAACAATTAGAATCGTCCGAAAAAGCCAGGAAAAAAGTTTACTCTTGAGCGTCGGGACTTGGAAAAATTTCGATCGAACTGTTGCGCGCGAATAACCGACGCGCCCGAGCCGCGCCGAACGGTTCGCTCGTTCGATCGAGCGAACTACGCGCTCGACGATTATTTCGAAAAAACTCGAGAAATACGCGTCCGATCGGGCTGAAACTCGAGAATTGAGTTTTAAACGGCATATTATACAAGGATCTAACAATTAGAATCGTCCGAAAAAACCAGGAAAAAAGTTTACTCTTGAGCGTCGGGACTTGGAAAAATTTCGATCGAACTGTTGCGCGCGAATAACCGACGCGCCCGAGCCGCGCCGAACGGTTCGCTCGATCGACCGAGCGGACTACGCGCTCGACGATTATTTCGAAAAAACTCGAGAAATACGCGTCCGATCGGGCTGAAACTCGAGAATTGAGTTTTAAACGGCATATTATACAAGGATCTAACAATTAGAATCGTCCGAAAAAGCCAGGAAAAAAGTTTACTCTTGAGCGTCGGGACTTGGAAAAATTTCGATCGAACTGTTGCGCGCGAAGAACCGACGCGCCCGAGCCGCTCCGAACGGTTCGCTCGTTCGATCGAGCGGACTACGCGCTCGACGATTATTTCGAAAAAACTCGAGAAATACGCGTCCGATCGGGCTGAAACTCGAGAATTGAGTTTTAAACGGCATATTATACAAGGATCTAACAATTAGAATCGTCCGAAAAAGCCAGGAAAAAAGTTTACTCTTGAGCGTCGGGACTTGGAAAAATTTCGATCGAACTGTTGCGCGCGAAGAACCGACGCGCCCGAGCCGCGCCGAACGGTTCGCTCGATCGACCGAGCGGACTACGCGCTCGACGATTATTTCGAAAAAACTCGAGAAATACGCGTCCGATCGGGCTGAAACTCGAGAATTGAGTTTTAAACGGCATATTATACAAGGATCTAACAATTAGAATCGTCCGAAAAAGCCAGGAAAAAAGTTTACTCTTGAGCGTCGGGACTTGGAAAAATTTCGATCGAACTGTTGCGCGCGAAGAACCGACGCGCCCGAGCCGCTCCGAACGGTTCGCTCGTTCGATCGAGCGGACTACGCGCTCGACGATTATTTCGAAAAAACTCGAGAAATACGCGTCCGATCGGGCTGAAACTCGAGAATTGAGTTTTAAACGGCATATTATACAAGGATCTAACAATTAGAATCGTCCGAAAAAGCCAGGAAAAAAGTTTACTCTTGAGCGTCGGGACTTGGAAAAATTTCGATCGAACTGTTGCGCGCGAATAACCGACGCGCCCGAGCCGCGCCGAACGGTTCGCTCGATCGACCGAGCGGACTACGCGCTCGACGATTATTTCGAAAAAACTCGAGAAATACGCGTCCGATCGGGCTGAAACTCGAGAATTGAGTTTTAAACGGCATATTATACAAGGATCTAACAATTAGAATCGTCCGAAAAAGCCAGGAAAAAAGTTTACTCTTGAGCGTCGGGACTTGGAAAAATTTCGATCGAACTGTTGCGCGCGAATAACCGACGCGCCCGAGCCGCGCCGAACGGTTCGCTCGATCGACCGAGCGGACTACGCGCTCGACGATTATTTCGAAAAAACTCGAGAAATACGCGTCCGATCGGGCTGAAACTCGAGAATTGAGTTTTAAACGGCATATTATACAAGGATCTAACAATTAGAATCGTCCGAAAAAGCCAGGAAAAAAGTTTACTCTTGAGCGTCGGGACTTGGAAAAATTTCGATCGAACTGTTGCGCGCGAAGAACCGACGCGCCCGAGCCGCGCCGAACGGTTCGCTCGACCGACCGAGCGGACTACGCGCTCGACGATTATTTCGAAAAAACTCGAGAAATACGCGTCCGATCGGGCTGAAACTCGAGAATTGAGTTTTAAACGGCATATTATACAAGGATCTAACAATTAGAATCGTCCGAAAAAGCCAGGAAAAAAGTTTACTCTTGAGCGTCGGGACTTGGAAAAATTTCGATCGAACTGTTGCGCGCGAAGAACCGACGCGCCCGAGCCGCTCCGAACGGTTCGCTCGTTCGATCGAGCGGACTACGCGCTCGACGATTATTTCGAAAAAACTCGAGAAATACGCGTCCGATCGGGCTGAAACTCGAGAATTGAGTTTTAAACGGCATATTATACAAGGATCTAACAATTAGAATCGTCCGAAAAAGCCAGGAAAAAAGTTTACTCTTGAGCGTCGGGACTTGGAAAAATTTCGATCGAACTGTTGCGCGCGAAGAACCGACGCGCCCGAGCCGCGCCGAACGGTTCGCTCGATCGACCGAGCGGACTACGCGCTCGACGATTATTTCGAAAAAACTCGAGAAATACGCGTCCGATCGGGCTGAAACTCGAGAATTGAGTTTTAAACGGCATATTATACAAGGATCTAACAATTAGAATCGTCCGAAAAAGCCAGGAAAAAAGTTTACTCTTGAGCGTCGGGACTTGGAAAAATTTCGATCGAACTGTTGCGCGCGAAGAACCGACGCGCCCGAGCCGCTCCGAACGGTTCGCTCGTTCGATCGAGCGGACTACGCGCTCGACGATTATTTCGAAAAAACTCGAGAAATACGCGTCCGATCGGGCTGAAACTCGAGAATTGAGTTTTAAACGGCATATTATACAAGGATCTAACAATTAGAATCGTCCGAAAAAGCCAGGAAAAAAGTTTACTCTTGAGCGTCGGGACTTGGAAAAATTTCGATCGAACTGTTGCGCGCGAATAACCGACGCGCCCGAGCCGCGCCGAACGGTTCGCTCGTTCGATCGAGCGAACTACGCGCTCGACGATTATTTCGAAAAAACTCGAGAAATACGCGTCCGATCGGGCTGAAACTCGAGAATTGAGTTTTAAACGGCATATTATACAAGGATCTAACAATTAGAATCGTCCGAAAAAGCCAGGAAAAAAGTTTACTCTTGAGCGTCGGGACTTGGAAAAATTTCGATCGAACTGTTGCGCGCGAAGAACCGACGCGCCCGAGCCGCGCCGAACGGTTCGCTCGACCGACCGAGCGGACTACGCGCTCGACGATTATTTCGAAAAAACTCGAGAAATACGCGTCCGATCGGGCTGAAACTCGAGAATTGAGTTTTAAACGGCATATTATACAAGGATCTAACAATTAGAATCGTCCGAAAAAGCCAGGAAAAAAGTTTACTCTTGAGCGTCGGGACTTGGAAAAATTTCGATCGAACTGTTGCGCGCGAAGAACCGACGCGCCCGAGCCGCTCCGAACGGTTCGCTCGTTCGATCGAGCGGACTACGCGCTCGACGATTATTTCGAAAAAACTCGAGAAATACGCGTCCGATCGGGCTGAAACTCGAGAATTGAGTTTTAAACGGCATATTATACAAGGATCTAACAATTAGAATCGTCCGAAAAAGCCAGGAAAAAAGTTTACTCTTGAGCGTCGGGACTTGGAAAAATTTCGATCGAACTGTTGCGCGCGAATAACCGACGCGCCCGAGCCGCGCCGAACGGTTCGCTCGTTCGATCGAGCGAACTACGCGCTCGACGATTATTTCGAAAAAACTCGAGAAATACGCGTCCGATCGGGCTGAAACTCGAGAATTGAGTTTTAAACGGCATATTATACAAGGATCTAACAATTAGAATCGTCCGAAAAAGCCAGGAAAAAAGTTTACTCTTGAGCGTCGGGACTTGGAAAAATTTCGATCGAACTGTTGCGCGCGAAGAACCGACGCGCCCGAGCCGCGCCGAACGGTTCGCTCGACCGACCGAGCGGACTACGCGCTCGACGATTATTTCGAAAAAACTCGAGAAATACGCGTCCGATCGGGCTGAAACTCGAGAATTGAGTTTTAAACGGCATATTATACAAGGATCTAACAATTAGAATCGTCCGAAAAAGCCAGGAAAAAAGTTTACTCTTGAGCGTCGGGACTTGGAAAAATTTCGATCGAACTGTTGCGCGCGAAGAACCGACGCGCCCGAGCCGCTCCGAACGGTTCGCTCGTTCGATCGAGCGGACTACGCGCTCGACGATTATTTCGAAAAAACTCGAGAAATACGCGTCCGATCGGGCTGAAACTCGAGAATTGAGTTTTAAACGGCATATTATACAAGGATCTAACAATTAGAATCGTCCGCAAAAGCCAGGAAAAAAGTTTACTCTTGAGCGTCGGGACTTGGAAAAATTTCGATCGAACTGTTGCGCGCGAATAACCGACGCGCCCGAGCCGCGCCGAACGGTTCGCTCGATCGACCGAGCGGACTACGCGCTCGACGATTATTTCGAAAAAACTCGAGAAATACGCGTCCGATCGGGCTGAAACTCGAGAATTGAGTTTTAAACGGCATATTATACAAGGATCTAACAATTAGAATCGTCCGAAAAAGCCAGGAAAAAAGTTTACTCTTGAGCGTCGGGACATGGAAAAATTTCGATCGAACTGTTGCGCGCGAAGAACCGACGCGCCCGAGCCGCGCCGAACGGTTCGCTCGACCGACCGAGCGGACTACGCGCTCGACGATTATTTCGAAAAAACTCGAGAAATACGCGTCCGATCGGGCTGAAACTCGAGAATTGAGTTTTAAACGGCATATTATACAAGGATCTAACAATTAGAATCGTCCGAAAAAGCCAGGAAAAAAGTTTACTCTTGAGCGTCGGGACTTGGAAAAATTTCGATCGAACTGTTGCGCGCGAAGAACCGACGCGCCCGAGCCGCTCCGAACGGTTCGCTCGTTCGATCGAGCGGACTACGCGCTCGACGATTATTTCGAAAAAACTCGAGAAATACGCGTCCGATCGGGCTGAAACTCGAGAATTGAGTTTTAAACGGCATATTATACAAGGATCTAACAATTAGAATCGTCCGAAAAAGCCAGGAAAAAAGTTTACTCTTGAGCGTCGGGACTTGGAAAAATTTCGATCGAACTGTTGCGCGCGAAGAACCGACGCGCCCGAGCCGCGCCGAACGGTTCGCTCGATCGACCGAGCGGACTACGCGCTCGACGATTATTTCGAAAAAACTCGAGAAATACGCGTCCGATCGGGCTGAAACTCGAGAATTGAGTTTTAAACGGCATATTATACAAGGATCTAACAATTAGAATCGTCCGAAAAAGCCAGGAAAAAAGTTTACTCTTGAGCGTCGGGACTTGGAAAAATTTCGATCGAACTGTTGCGCGCGAAGAACCGACGCGCCCGAGCCGCTCCGAACGGTTCGCTCGTTCGATCGAGCGGACTACGCGCTCGACGATTATTTCGAAAAAACTCGAGAAATACGCGTCCGATCGGGCTGAAACTCGAGAATTGAGTTTTAAACGGCATATTATACAAGGATCTAACAATTAGAATCGTCCGAAAAAGCCAGGAAAAAAGTTTACTCTTGAGCGTCGGGACTTGGAAAAATTTCGATCGAACTGTTGCGCGCGAATAACCGACGCGCCCGAGCCGCGCCGAACGGTTCGCTCGATCGACCGAGCGGACTACGCGCTCGACGATTATTTCGAAAAAACTCGAGAAATACGCGTCCGATCGGGCTGAAACTCGAGAATTGAGTTTTAAACGGCATATTATACAAGGATCTAACAATTAGAATCGTCCGAAAAAGCCAGGAAAAAAGTTTACTCTTGAGCGTCGGGACTTGGAAAAATTTCGATCGAACTGTTGCGCGCGAATAACCGACGCGCCCGAGCCGCGCCGAACGGTTCGCTCGATCGACCGAGCGGACTACGCGCTCGACGATTATTTCGAAAAAACTCGAGAAATACGCGTCCGATCGGGCTGAAACTCGAGAATTGAGTTTTAAACGGCATATTATACAAGGATCTAACAATTAGAATCGTCCGAAAAAGCCAGGAAAAAAGTTTACTCTTGAGCGTCGGGACTTGGAAAAATTTCGATCGAACTGTTGCGCGCGAAGAACCGACGCGCCCGAGCCGCGCCGAACGGTTCGCTCGACCGACCGAGCGGACTACGCGCTCGACGATTATTTCGAAAAAACTCGAGAAATACGCGTCCGATCGGGCTGAAACTCGAGAATTGAGTTTTAAACGGCATATTATACAAGGATCTAACAATTAGAATCGTCCGAAAAAGCCAGGAAAAAAGTTTACTCTTGAGCGTCGGGACTTGGAAAAATTTCGATCGAACTGTTGCGCGCGAAGAACCGACGCGCCCGAGCCGCTCCGAACGGTTCGCTCGTTCGATCGAGCGGACTACGCGCTCGACGATTATTTCGAAAAAACTCGAGAAATACGCGTCCGATCGGGCTGAAACTCGAGAATTAAGTTTTAAACGGCATATTATACAAGGATCTAACAATTAGAATCGTCCGAAAAAGCCAGGAAAAAAGTTTACTCTTGAGCGTCGGGACTTGGAAAAATTTCGATCGAACTGTTGCGCGCGAAGAACCGACGCGCCCGAGCCGCGCCGAACGGTTCGCTCGATCGACCGAGCGGACTACGCGCTCGACGATTATTTCGAAAAAACTCGAGAAATACGCGTCCGATCGGGCTGAAACTCGAGAATTGAGTTTTAAACGGCATATTATACAAGGATCTAACAATTAGAATCGTCCGAAAAAGCCAGGAAAAAAGTTTACTCTTGAGCGTCGGGACTTGGAAAAATTTCGATCGAACTGTTGCGCGCGAAGAACCGACGCGCCCGAGCCGCTCCGAACGGTTCGCTCGTTCGATCGAGCGGACTACGCGCTCGACGATTATTTCGAAAAAACTCGAGAAATACGCGTCCGATCGGGCTGAAACTCGAGAATTGAGTTTTAAACGGCATATTATACAAGGATCTAACAATTAGAATCGTCCGAAAAAGCCAGGAAAAAAGTTTACTCTTGAGCGTCGGGACTTGGAAAAATTTCGATCGAACTGTTGCGCGCGAATAACCGACGCGCCCGAGCCGCGCCGAACGGTTCGCTCGTTCGATCGAGCGAACTACGCGCTCGACGATTATTTCGAAAAAACTCGAGAAATACGCGTCCGATCGGGCTGAAACTCGAGAATTGAGTTTTAAACGGCATATTATACAAGGATCTAACAATTAGAATCGTCCGAAAAAGCCAGGAAAAAAGTTTACTCTTGAGCGTCGGGACTTGGAAAAATTTCGATCGAACTGTTGCGCGCGAAGAACCGACGCGCCCGAGCCGCGCCGAACGGTTCGCTCGACCGACCGAGCGGACTACGCGCTCGACGATTATTTCGAAAAAACTCGAGAAATACGCGTCCGATCGGGCTGAAACTCGAGAATTGAGTTTTAAACGGCATATTATACAAGGATCTAACAATTAGAATCGTCCGAAAAAGCCAGGAAAAAAGTTTACTCTTGAGCGTCGGGACTTGGAAAAATTTCGATCGAACTGTTGCGCGCGAAGAACCGACGCGCCCGAGCCGCTCCGAACGGTTCGCTCGTTCGATCGAGCGGACTACGCGCTCGACGATTATTTCGAAAAAACTCGAGAAATACGCGTCCGATCGGGCTGAAACTCGAGAATTGAGTTTTAAACGGCATATTATACAAGGATCTAACAATTAGAATCGTCCGCAAAAGCCAGGAAAAAAGTTTACTCTTGAGCGTCGGGACTTGGAAAAATTTCGATCGAACTGTTGCGCGCGAAGAACCGACGCGCCCGAGCCGCGCCGAACGGTTCGCTCGATCGACCGAGCGGACTACGCGCTCGACGATTATTTCGAAAAAACTCGAGAAATACGCGTCCGATCGGGCTGAAACTCGAGAATTGAGTTTTAAACGGCATATTATACAAGGATCTAACAATTAGAATCGTCCGAAAAAGCCAGGAAAAAAGTTTACTCTTGAGCGTCGGGACTTGGAAAAATTTCGATCGAACTGTTGCGCGCGAAGAACCGACGCGCCCGAGCCGCTCCGAACGGTTCGCTCGTTCGATCGAGCGGACTACGCGCTCGACGATTATTTCGAAAAAACTCGAGAAATACGCGTCCGATCGGGCTGAAACTCGAGAATTGAGTTTTAAACGGCATATTATACAAGGATCTAACAATTAGAATCGTCCGAAAAAGCCAGGAAAAAAGTTTACTCTTGAGCGTCGGGACTTGGAAAAATTTCGATCGAACTGTTGCGCGCGAATAACCGACGCGCCCGAGCCGCGCCGAACGGTTCGCTCGTTCGATCGAGCGAACTACGCGCTCGACGATTATTTCGAAAAAACTCGAGAAATACGCGTCCGATCGGGCTGAAACTCGAGAATTGAGTTTTAAACGGCATATTATACAAGGATCTAACAATTAGAATCGTCCGAAAAAGCCAGGAAAAAAGTTTACTCTTGAGCGTCGGGACTTGGAAAAATTTCGATCGAACTGTTGCGCGCGAAGAACCGACGCGCCCGAGCCGCGCCGAACGGTTCGCTCGACCGACCGAGCGGACTACGCGCTCGACGATTATTTCGAAAAAACTCGAGAAATACGCGTCCGATCGGGCTGAAACTCGAGAATTGAGTTTTAAACGGCATATTATACAAGGATCTAACAATTAGAATCGTCCGAAAAAGCCAGGAAAAAAGTTTACTCTTGAGCGTCGGGACTTGGAAAAATTTCGATCGAACTGTTGCGCGCGAAGAACCGACGCGCCCGAGCCGCTCCGAACGGTTCGCTCGTTCGATCGAGCGGACTACGCGCTCGACGATTATTTCGAAAAAACTCGAGAAATACGCGTCCGATCGGGCTGAAACTCGAGAATTGAGTTTTAAACGGCATATTATACAAGGATCTAACAATTAGAATCGTCCGCAAAAGCCAGGAAAAAAGTTTACTCTTGAGCGTCGGGACTTGGAAAAATTTCGATCGAACTGTTGCGCGCGAATAACCGACGCGCCCGAGCCGCGCCGAACGGTTCGCTCGATCGACCGAGCGGACTACGCGCTCGACGATTATTTCGAAAAAACTCGAGAAATACGCGTCCGATCGGGCTGAAACTCGAGAATTGAGTTTTAAACGGCATATTATACAAGGATCTAACAATTAGAATCGTCCGAAAAAGCCAGGAAAAAAGTTTACTCTTGAGCGTCGGGACTTGGAAAAATTTCGATCGAACTGTTGCGCGCGAAGAACCGACGCGCCCGAGCCGCGCCGAACGGTTCGCTCGACCGACCGAGCGGACTACGCGCTCGACGATTATTTCGAAAAAACTCGAGAAATACGCGTCCGATCGGGCTGAAACTCGAGAATTGAGTTTTAAACGGCATATTATACAAGGATCTAACAATTAGAATCGTCCGAAAAAGCCAGGAAAAAAGTTTACTCTTGAGCGTCGGGACTTGGAAAAATTTCGATCGAACTGTTGCGCGCGAAGAACCGACGCGCCCGAGCCGCTCCGAACGGTTCGCTCGTTCGATCGAGCGGACTACGCGCTCGACGATTATTTCGAAAAAACTCGAGAAATACGCGTCCGATCGGGCTGAAACTCGAGAATTGAGTTTTAAACGGCATATTATACAAGGATCTAACAATTAGAATCGTCCGAAAAAGCCAGGAAAAAAGTTTACTCTTGAGCGTCGGGACTTGGAAAAATTTCGATCGAACTGTTGCGCGCGAATAACCGACGCGCCCGAGCCGCTCCGAACGGTTCGCTCGTTCGATCGAGCGGACTACGCGCTCGACGATTATTTCGAAAAAACTCGAGAAATACGCGTCGGATCGGGCTGAAACTCGAGAATTGAGTTTTAAACGGCATATTATACAAGGATCTAACAATTAGAATCGTCCGAAAAAGACAGGAAAAAAGTTTACTCTTGAGCGTCGGCACTTGGAAAAATTTCGATCGATCGGTCGTGGCACGTAACACGCCCGAACATTATTTTTAGTTTATTCGATAAATATTCATCCTAGAGCTTTGAAACTTGATATTTATTGTTAGAATGTGTATTTTTACAATGATCTAACATTTAGAATAGTCTGTGATCGATAGAAAAAAAGTTTACTCTTGAGGGTGGGACTTTGAAAAATTTCGATCGATCGGTCGTGGCACGTAACACGCCCGAACATTATTTTTAGTTTATTTGATAAATATTTATCCTAGAGCTTTGAAACTTGATATTTATTGTTAGAATGTGTATTGTTACAATGATCTAACATTTAGAATAGTCTGTGATC
>CAXARU010000080.1:47500-60000 GCA_963971365.1 Lasioglossum villosulum
CGGTGTTTCCGAGAGGACCGGCCGTGACGCTTGTTATTAAAGCCTATACCAATATATATGCGCGCTCGCGCGACTTTCCAACGACGACACCCTACTCTCTGTGTGGCCCAATAGTGCGCGCAGACGAGCTTGGGACGAGTACAACCGGGAAGATCGTCGTCGCCATATATAAGGCCAGAGCTGGCTCGTGAGTCCGCTCGTATCGGAATTCATCGTTTCCTCGAGCACACAACAAAGTTTTTACAGAAATGTGTTTTCTCGAGATGGAGAGGACCGGCTCGTGATGCTCGCTTTTAAAGCAATCGTGAGTCTGACACCCTACTCCGGTGCGTGTGGCCCAATAGTGCGCACCACCGAGAGCGTGGGACGAATGACCGTTGCCAGAGCCGGCCGTGAAGTCCCTCCTTTATTCTCGCGTGCATTTCCAGTAAAAGAAGGAGGAGAGGAAGAAATTATATGTTTTCTGGATCCAGTATCGGGTTTTGATATATATATATATATATATATATATAATATCCCCGTCGTTTCACAGAATAACAAAAATAATAATTCATCTCCGCGTTTTCCACGTTAGGGGTTTTTGAATGTACTGTTCGCCCGGGCCGTCAGGTTACGCGCATTGTCATGCGCGTATTCCTGACGGCTTTTTTTTTGCCGTTTCTACGGACGACGACAGTGTCGTCGACCAGATGACGCCTGGAATCTCCTTCGCGCGCTGGTTGGAGTTTTCCAGGTACCGATATGCGTTCGTTTACGAACCGAAGAACAAGAGACATAACATATATTGATTTATAAAATCAAAAATATATATACGATTACCCTGAACGGTGGATCACTTGGCTCGTGGGTCGATGAAGAACGCAGCTAATTGCGCGTCAACGTGTGAACTGCAGGACACATGAACATCGACATTTCGAACGCACATTGCGGTCCACGGATACAATTCCTGGACCACGCCTGGCTGAGGGTCGTTTACGTAACCATATACTGCTTGCGTTGCTCTTGTAAGTCCCCGCCGTCGCTTACCTCTCCAAAAAATACTTTTGGAGGGCGCAAAGAGCGTTTCTGAGTTCGGGTTGCAAAGATGTATACGTACGAGCGAACGATGGGCGTTTCGTCGGCGTTTGACGCGGTTCTCTGTGAAAATTGCCAATTTCGCATTGCGTCTTAGACTAACAACGTACAGTTTATAAGCGTACAGTTTAGTCATTAGTTTCTCAAGAGGAGCGAAGTAGGGATTGGTGTTGTATTTCTTACGGTGTGTTCGGACTTGCGTGAGTGTTTTTACGGTGTCGTGAGTCGTATTTTCATATACGACCGCCCGTAGGCACCGCTTCGACACACGCACGAGGATCTCTCCAAATCTCTCACCTTCTCCGCGGAAACGATTCGCCTTGCGAGAGAAGCGTTTTCACCGATGTGCATTCAACGCGCTCCCGACGTCGCCTGAAATGATGCGTATCCGAAAGAGATACAAAATTATTATAAAAGAGTCTCAAGAGACTACAGAGATGGACACACAAAATCAAATATGAAAGAGAAAAAAGAATATTGTGTTGACACACAGAGAAAGAGAGTGTGTCGTGTGCAATACCTAAGCCCCAGGGAGAGAATATGCTTGTGCGTGGATGAGTTACTTTATAATATTGAACTCTCTCTCTACGTTTATAATTGCATACGGGCGGAGGGTCGTCGTTGCGTCAGCAGCAACACAGAACAGCAGCGATATTTCGACGCATAAGAAAAACAAATAACCTTTAGAGTCTTCGAGGGAGAGAGAAAAAAAAGAGAGGAGACAAACACAAAAGAGGTCGCTCATTCTACGAACGCTTTGATGTTCGATGGACAGCGGAGCAACGCTCGCAGCAATGTGCGGGATGAACACGAGACGTCGTCTCGTGTCCTCGCTAATCTGTGCGCAGATTGCCATTCCATCGCCACGTTCGTTTGAGTCGTTTGCGACCCGTGCGAGTCTCTCTTCTCTATCTCTCAAGTTCTCTCGTGTCTCTTTGGTGTTTTTGCTTTATGTTTGATCGATGAATATATATCGCATTTTTGTTTGCTGCGCCAACGTTTCTGTACCCCCGTGTGTGATATGTACATTATATTAAAAGCGTTAGAGAAGAGAAGAAATTAAAGTAACACCCCACCGGGTTATATGTATTATAATTTTTATAATATATATACTCCTCTATTGGCGAGGCTTTATTCGAACATTTGATTGTCACACGACGAAAGACACTCTTCTGGTGTCACGCACGGAACAGCACCGCGGAGAGAAGGTGGTATATTAATTAAAAAAGAATTAACCCCTTTGTCGGTCGCCCCATGTCTTTTCATATTTCTTTTTTCTTCGTTTCGTCGATTCGTGCGGAACCGCGCGATCTTTTGTCGGTCGTCCAGTCCCCGGAAGTTCTTTTCGACGGACGTTAAAGTTAACCGACATATAAAGAGATCGTCTTGCGAGAGTTTCCGATCGACGAGCTAAATAACGAAGAAAAGATCATAAGAAATACAGAACTGACACTTTGGTGTGGCGCATAAGGCATATTGGTTTTCTTATATATTATATATACACACGCGTCTTCTCTTCTGTCGTGTAGTGTTGTTTCGTTTTCTTTTTTTTAAATTTTTTTTTGTGCTCTGTACGTTTTCGCGAGTACTGCTTTTTTTGTATCCTCTTCGGTTTTACACAAAATTTTTTTATAACACGTACGACGACCTCAGAGTAGGCGAGATTACCCGCTGAATTTAAGCATATTACTAAGCGGAGGAAAAGAAACTAACAAGGATTTCCTTAGTAGCGGCGAGCGAACAGGAATTAGCCCAGCACTGAATCCCGCGGTTCTGCCGTTGGGAAATGTAGTGTTCAGGAGGGTCAATTCATCCCGAGACGTCGAACCGCGTCCAAGTCCATCTTGAATGGGGCCATTTACCCATAGAGGGTGCCAGGCCCGTAGCGACTGGTACGCGTTTCGGGAGGACCTCTCCTTAGAGTCGGGTTGCTTGAGAGTGCAGCCCTAAGTGGGTGGTAAACTCCATCTAAGGCTAAATATGACCACGAGACCGATAGCGAACAAGTACCGTGAGGGAAAGTTGAAAAGAACTTTGAAGAGAGAGTTCAAGAGTACGTGAAACCGTTCAGGGGTAAACCTGAGAAACCCAAAAGATCGAATGGGGAGATTCATCGTCGACGAGGCTGGCTTCCGTTGGTGCGCAGATAGCCCGCAATCGGGACCACTTCGGTGGTGTTTCGTATTGCGAGGGTACACCATCTTCGGCAAATGTTCCGGTCGCGTAGGCGTGCACTTCTCCCTTAGTAGAACGTCGCGACCCGTTGCGTGTCGGTCTACGGTTCGAGGCCGTTGCCTGTCGTGTCGCGTTCGCGCGCGTACACGGCAGACGCTCGATCACCCGGCCGGCTGCGTGACGGTACTCTGACGGTATCGGGCCGCAACCAATCCATTTTCGAATGTATGTGCGTCAGGCCCGCCGCAAGCTCGATTGTCACCCGGATGGTACGGACCTAGTGCCGGCTCCGGGCCTAATCAGCTGTTAGCAGGCGGTGTCCTCGGACTGGCCAAGCTTTGAATTACCGGTCAGCGACGCTACTGCTTTGGGTACTCTCAGGACCCGTCTTGAAACACGGACCAAGGAGTCTAACATGTGCGCGAGTCATTGGGACATGCAAAACCTAAAGGCGCAATGAAAGTGAAGGTCGTACCTTAGCCGTCGACCAAGGGAGGATGGGCCGCGTCACGATGCGGCCTCGCACTCCCGGGGCGTCTCGTTCTCATTGCGAGAAGAGGCGCACCCAGAGCGTACACGTTGGGACCCGAAAGATGGTGAACTATGCCTGGTCAGGACGAAGTCAGGGGAAACCCTGATGGAGGTCCGTAGCGATTCTGACGTGCAAATCGATCGTCGGAACTGGGTATAGGGGCGAAAGACTAATCGAACCATCTAGTAGCTGGTTCCCTCCGAAGTTTCCCTCAGGATAGCTGGCACTCGCTCGTTCACGATTTTGATGAACGTGTGCGAGTCTCATCTGGTAAAGCGAATGATTAGAGGCCTTGGGGCCGAAACGACCTCAACCTATTCTCAAACTTTAAATGGGTGAGATCTCTGACTTGCTTGGATCAATGAAGTCACGAGATTATATAATAATTTATTATTATATATATATATGGATCAGAGTGCCAAGTGGGCCAATTTTGGTAAGCAGAACTGGCGCTGTGGGATGAACCAAACGCAGAGTTAAGGCGCCTAAGTCGACGCTTATGGGATACCATGAAAGGCGTTGGTTGCTTAAGACAGCAGGACGGTGGCCATGGAAGTCGGAATCCGCTAAGGAGTGTGTAACAACTCACCTGCCGAAGCAACTAGCCCTGAAAATGGATGGCGCTGAAGCGTCGCGCCTATACTCCGCCGTCAGCGGCAAGTGAGGTTGACGTTAGCTTTTTTTAAAGGCGCGTCTTCCATGAAGCTCTGACGAGTAGGAGGGTCGCGGCGGTGTGCGCAGAAGGGTCTGGGCGTGAGCCTGCCTGGAGCCACCGTCGGTGCAGATCTTGGTGGTAGTAGCAAATACTCCAGCGAGGCCCTGGAGGACTGACGTGGAGAAGGGTTTCGTGTGAACAGCCGTTGCACACGAGTCAGTCGATCCTAAGCCCTAAGAGAAATCCTATGTAGATGAGGTGTCCTAAGAGAGCGAGAGAGACCGAAAAAAAAATTTATTTTTTTTTTACACAAATATACACACACCCATCGGGCGAAAGGGAATCCGGTTTCTATTCCGGAACCCGGCAGCGGAACCGTATACCAATCCGGGCCCTCGTGAGAGTGTTCGTCGGGGTAACCCAAAATGACCTGGAGACGCCGTCGGGAGATACGGGGAGAGTTTTCTTTTCTGTATAAGCGTTCGAGTTCCCTGGAAACCTCTAGCAGGGAGATAGGGTTTGGAACGCGAAGAGCACCGCAGTTGCGGCGGTGTCCGTATCTTCCCCTCGGACCTTGAAAATCCAGGAGAGGGCCACGTGGAGGTGTCGCGCCGGTTCGTACCCATATCCGCAGCAGGTCTCCAAGGTGAAGAGCCTCTAGTCGATAGATTAATGTAGGTAAGGGAAGTCGGCAAATTGGATCCGTAACTTCGGAATAAGGATTGGCTCTGAGGAGCGGGGCGTGTCGGGCTTGGTCGGGAAGCGGGTCTGGCTAACGTGCCGGGCCTGGGCGAGGTGAACACATCATTAATGATGATGGGAATCCGAGCTCGGTCCCGTGCCTTGGCCTCCCGCGGATCTTCCTTGCTGCGAGGCTTTCGGCATAGCGCCGAAACGTCCTCTTCGGCCGCCATTCAACGCTCAGCTCAGAACTGGCACGGACAAGGGGAATCCGACTGTCTAATTAAAACAAAGCATTGCGATGGCCCTCACGGGTGTTGACGCAATGTGATTTCTGCCCAGTGCTCTGAATGTCAACGTGAAGAAATTCAAAAAAGCGCGGGTAAACGGCGGGAGTAACTATGACTCTCTTAAGGTAGCCAAATGCCTCGTCATCTAATTAGTGACGCGCATGAATGGATTAACGAGATTCCCTCCTGTCCCTATCTACGGGGTCTTAAAGGGCCAGGGTTATATTCCCTGGTGCACCAACCCCTCCTCCTCGTGGCAGGACCTGGACACCTTCGGGTGACGAACGGTGGCTCTGGTGAGAGAGCTCTTACGCGAGTGGTCGCTTCAGGATCACCGTGGCTCTCGCAAAATCGGAAAACTCCTCGCGAGACCGAGGGTCCTACCTTAACTGTGTCGGACCGCGGGGAGATAAACCCCTTTACATCAAATCCCAACCTCTAAGCTGGAGACCGCGGCGATGGAGGGTCGTACTACATAGACGAGTGCGATGGTCGAGGGTGCTCGACCGCCAAGTGGCTAAACCTCAGGGTACCTGGCGCCCCCTGTTGTATTAGCCTTCTCCTGGGATAGGGCGTAACCCTAGGAGTGACCTCTACTCGTCCCGACTCGTGGGAACACTATGAAAAACTTTAATGAAAACAAAAACAAAAACTCAAAAAACCAAAAAACAAAAAAGGAGAAGGAAAGGAGGAAAGAAGAGGTCGGAGAGGATGTGGAGGTGGGAGAAAGAAACAAACCCGGGACTTCAAAAGATCAACCCGGGTTTAAACAGTTGGAGTTTATATATCCATCTGACACAGATTCCGAGCTGGACATCTCGGAATCTGAATTGGACGAGATGGAAGTCCAAAGAATAATAGAGGAAGCCATAGAAGAAGACAAGAAGGAAATAGAAGAGAAAACAAAAAGAAAGAGAAAGAAAGAGCAAAAAGAAAAAGAGGGAAGCCAGAACGGGAGTGAATCGGATTTATCCGACTCACTGCCCGCAAAACAAATCAAAGGAAACGACAAGGAGAACCCCGCCTCCACACAAACGCAAGCAAAAACAGAGTTACCCCTGCTGATCACAGGGGAACTCGTAGAGACTCCTTTCGACAAGCTGCGAAACTTCATCGTGGGCTTGCCCATGCCGAGGTCGCAGCGGACGAAGGGAGAGAAACTTCTCGAGGATCTGACCCAACACGTCCTCGCAGAAGAAAAATATGCAAATGAAGAATACGCAGAGCTGGCTAAGGAGAATAGGGAACTCCGAGCCAAGCTAGAGAAGTTCAAAAAAGAGACCTCAGTAGAGGAAAAGCTAAACCAGCTTTCTGCGAAGTTGGATAGCTTTATGTCCGAGAGACATAGCAGCGGTAAGGAAGCTCCGGCTCCCAAACCGAAGCTATACTCGGACATTATCAAAGGGAGCAAAAAAGCGAAACAAGTGGCCAAAAAGACTGCCGTGAAACAGTCCAAGCCCATAGCGGCAATTTACCCCGCAAAAGGCAGCACGATCGCAAACAGCGAAGAAACAAAAGAGATACTGTCGGAGTTTATAAACCCGACAGAAGAAAAAATAAGAATCCGGAACGTGAGGAAACTCGCGAATTCCGGAATTCTAATAGAAACGGACACCAAAGAGGACCTTGAGCAAGTCCTCAAGAACAAGAAGCTACGAGAGAAAGTAGAAATCGGTCCCCTCCCTAGGAGGAAACCGAAACTAATAATATTCGGAGTCCCCTCTGACACGGCAGAGGAGGAACTCCTCAAAGCAATAATAAACCAAAACCTCGAGCTAGGCTCAGAGGAAAAGTTGGAAGAGGAGTTTAAACTCCTCTTCAAAACTGGAAAAAGAGATAAGGAAACCACCAATTGGGTGGTAGAGACATCCCCGAAAACCCGGAAGATCCTGTTGAGCAGGAACCGAGTTTTCATCGGGTTTAACGCCCATGGCGTAAAGGACTTTATAGCTGCGAGTCGCTGCTTCAAATGCCAAGCATTTGGGCACGTCTCAAAGCACTGCAAAGCAAAGATCGACACATGCGGGCACTGTGGAAAAGATGGGCACGTCTTTAAAGACTGCCCGAACAAGAAAGAGAAACCCACTTGCATTAATTGCAAGAGGGCAGGCAAAGCAGCCAATCATGGCATAAGAGAAACAAATTGCCCAGCGTATAAACACGCAATGGAGAAATGCCTCAGTCGAATAGACTTTGGCAATGATGAAATAACATGAGACACTACAAATAACTAACCCTGACGATCCTCGCAGGCGATACCTGAACATCTTGGTATCGTGATCGTAGGGTGTAATCGGCGAAACGGCCTGAAAACCGCGCCCAACCTGCAAGAGACCGAGCGCTAAGCTGGTAACTCCGCCTCCTCGTGGCCCCCGCTGGAAACGTCCCTGCGTCTGGTTACCATGCCGACCTGGGGACGGCCAAGCGAGTTACCTTCCGAAAGGGACGGTCTACCCTCCTGATGATCCTTAATTGGTGAAAGAGGGGTTTTTCCAAGTCAGTCCATAACATCTACGGACTTTACTCTTTGCAGTGGTGCTACGCGCTGGGGGTGGATAATGATATATGTTGCGTATGCCCAAGGAGGCGAGGTCGCATATCCGTCACCACAGCGGTGTCGGATGTCACACTAAACTGTCCCTATCTACGCCAGTCTCGCCTGAACGCTCGAAGCGAAAGGACGTGCTTTGCCCTTGCTCCGTGCACAGGTATACGACTACCTGCCGCCGCCATCTAAGACGACGCCGCTCAGCCTACGTGGCGTTTTCGCTGACGTGGCCCTTACGAGTTTTCTCGTGTTTTCGCCAAAACTCCCGTGAATTCGCGTGGTTTCCATTGTTAACTAGTGCTGATTGGGACTAAAAATAGCGAGAATCAGTGCAGTGATCAATTAATATACAAACTGACTCATTCTGTCGCGACGAGTCCGCGAATCGCGCCGTTCTTTTCCCTGCCCGTCTGAAACTGCTGCTTCCTCGCAGCAGCATAAACTTAGTGTTATTTACCAACGAGTGCATAAACAATTTCGTGCGTGCAAACATTTTTAACAAACAATTTCGCCCGTATACAAGTTCACTGCTTGCCGCTTCGCCGCTTGCCTGCTCCGCGCGTGGGTTTTTCCGCGTGACGTGGCCGACGCGAACAAAGGCCCCTAGCCGCTGACGCCGAACACAATGGACAACACCGTTATACCCGGCCCTAAACCCCAGGTTGAACGGACGAAGAAAAAGAAGGGCAAGAAGAAAAAGAAGGAGGAACCACCAGCAGGCACAATATCACCAGAGGCCCCAGGATCACCACCATCCGACGCTGACGAATCTTCGTGCAGCGTGATGGAAATCGACCCCTCCTTGGTGCGGGATCTTCCCACCACCACCAGGAAGCGTTCCCGCTCCCAAGCCCCCACCACAGCGACCGAATGTTCGGACGAGGAGGATCTCCAACCCAGAGTCCACCTCATCAAACTGGAGCCCCTGGATAAAGAAAAGGTAAGCTCCGTATTTAACTTCCCCGTCCCCGCTCCCGTTCCCCCCACCCCAAAACCGGCCCCCGCGAACCCCTCCGCGTCCCCCGCGAACTCATCCGCGTCCCCCACGTCTTTCGCTCCCCCCCCGCTGCGGTCCACCGCTGAGCTCGTCTCGCTGTCCGAGCTTACGATGGACCGCCTCACCTCCGTTTGCCTCGACGAGGCAAACAAAATCTCCAAGGCAAGTGCAGATCAAATTCTGCAACTTGCTGGCCAATTCCGCCGTATCGTTGGGGAATTGGCCCAAAATAACAGTTATATCGCGGGCAGATTGTCCGCGATATCTGCTGCCCCCCGCGCCTCCGCGCCCACCCGGTCTTCGGCCCCAGCCGCTTCCCCGGCTCCCCACCTCCCCGCCGCTTCCCCGGCTCCCCACCACCCCGCCGCTGGCTCGTACGCCAGCGCCGTCGACCGTCGCCCGCCGCCCCGCCGCGCTGCCGCGACAGCACAATTCCCCCCGCTCCCCCCCAGCACTCGCCTAAACCCCCTCGCGACCGCCCTCCCCACCGCGCAGCCGCTTCTCGCGCCGAACGGCGCTCTCCCCCGTCCACGCTTGGCAACCCAAGTGATCTCGGCCGCGAAATCGACTCCCGCCCGCCACCTCCTCCGCGTCACCCCCGCGGAACCCATCACCGGCGACGGCGCCGCCCTCAAACGCGCCGTGTTCTCCCACGTGGACCTCCGTAAGTCCAACGTGGGATTCAAATCCATTCGCGCTACCCGCGACGGTGCCCTCTTGGTCGAGGCGGCCAACGCCAAAGACCTGAGGGTCTTTACCGAGAACCAGGCCCTCCGCAAGGCCGGTTTCACGGCCTCCGCGCCCTCCCCCCAGCTCCCCCGGATTATCATCTACGATATTCCGAAGGAGCTGGAAGCCCAAGATATCGCTGAGCACATCCGTGCTCAGAATCTCACGTCCTCCCCGGCCATCGATAAAGCCACCCTCCGCCCACTCTTCAAAGTGGGCCGTAAAGACAAGGAGGGCAACGACTGGGTTGTCGAGGCTTCATCGGTCATCCGCGAGTCCCTCTTGCCGAAAGGAAAAATTTTCGTTTCCTACGCCTACTGCCGAGTAGACGACTATCTCGTCGCGACCCGATGTTTCAAATGCCAGAAGTACGGGCACGTGGACAAACACTGCAAAAGCAGTGAATCTACGTGCTCCTTCTGCGCACAAACCGGGCATACCAACAAGGAATGCCCGAATCGCGAAGCGCCCCCGTCGTGCGCGAACTGTCGCGCGCGCAAACTCCCACACGCGCATGCCGCGGGCAACCGTAACTGCCCCTCGCGCTCGACTGCCTTGATCCTCAAGGCCTCCCGGATTAACTATTCGATATGAATAGTTATCCCCCGCGACCGGCCCCGCGAAACCCTCCCCCACGAACACCCCCACCAACATCATCCCCCCCAGACTCACGCACTGCAGAGCGCATCCCTACTTTAAAAATTGCGCAAATCAACATGCGGCGATCCCGGCTCGTATCGTGCGAAATTGCTCGTATGATAGAGTCCGGTTGCGTCGATGTTGTTCTTGCGCAAGAACCTTACAATACCGCGGGAAGAGTCGTCGGACTCGACTCCCGGAACGTAGTAATTCACGGCGCCCCGCGTGGCGAAAATTGTCAGGCCGCGATCATTGTGAAGGGCTCGACCTTCACAATTCTTAAGCTCTCGCACCTCTCCAATACGCACACCGCCGTCATAGAATTAACCGGTCCCCTCGGCCCTCTGTACTTGGTCAGCTGCTACTTTCAGTACAAAGACCGTATAGAGGCCGGAATCGCGTCCCTCCAAAACATCATCGATTCCCTCCGCGGAAAGCCGATCTTCTTCGGAATCGACGCGAACGCCAGGTCCGCTCTGTGGCACGACCCGCTCCCCCCCAGCTCAAACACGTACAACAAGCGTGCCTGGATCCGTGGGAGGGAGTTTGAGCGTTTCCTTGCGCAAAACTCCCTCCAAATCCTTAACCAGCCTGAAAATCCCCCCACTTACAGTGGTCCCTCCGGCGTGTCTTGTATAGACGTAACGTTGCGGACTGCTGCAGCCGATTCTCTGTCCTTCTCCTGGAGTGTTCTTGATGGCAGGACCTCCAGTGACCACAATGTCATCCTGCTTGAACTAAGCAGTCATAATCCAAATCCAAATCCTCCCCCCATCCTTGGCAGATTTGCGTGCCACAGAGCGAACTGGGATGAATTCGGAATTGAGTTCGCGCGACTTCTCTCCGAGGGCGCTCCCCCTCTCGAATTTTCCTCCCGCGACGACGTCCAGACAGCCGTCTCCCATCTGGAGAGGGCCATACTGGGCGCTGCCTCTCTGGCCATCCCGAGGAAAAAGTGGCACCCCCGTGCCGTTCCCGGATGGACGGAAGAGCTTACGCGCCTTAAGCGCTCGTCTAATCGCCTCCGTAGGCAATTCCAACGCGAGAGGGATCCCGCTCTCAGAGAAGAGAAACGTCGCGCGTACTCTCGGGCCCACAAGGAGTATCGGGCACTCTTCCGCACCTCCGCAAGGAGAGGTTGGAGGGAGCTTGTTACCCGAATGGGCCTAGAAAATCCCTGGTCCGCCCCATACCGAGCGGCGTTCGGCAAGAAGATTGCTCCGCAACTTCTCACGTCGATATCGACCACCGGCTCAACGACCCAGAGCTGGCACGAAAGTGCCAGTGCCCTGCTCGCCGCGCTCTCCCCTGACGACACTGCTCCGGACAGCGAGTCGCACGCCATTACGCGACGCGATTTCACTCGCGAAATCAACACCCCCGATGCCCCCGACTTCTCCCTCGCGGACCTACAAGTAATAATCGGGAACCTTGGCGACAATCGTACGCCCGGCCCCGACGGTATCGAAGTACCCGTTCTCAAACAGGCCTTCAGCCGCTCCCCCGCCCTATTTCTCAGAATTTTTAACGGGTGCTTAAAATTCGGCATATTCTCAAACTCGTGGAAAACGGGAAAAATCAGGGCGATCCTCAAATCCCCTGATAAACCCGAAACCGCGCCCTCCTCTTACCGCCCCATATGCCTGCTTCCCGTTATTGGAAAGGTGATGGAGAAGCTCATAATCACCGGATTAGGTGACCTAATTAATAACCATCCGCTAGCCTCGAACTCGCAGTTCGGCTTTAAGAGAGGCTTGGGTACGGACGATGCCCTGCACAGACTGCAGGGAGTCGTTCATTCATCCAACGCCAAGCACGCGGTCGCACTCTCCTTTGATATCAAGGGAGCGTTCGACAACGTCTGGTGGCCTGCTGTTACAGCCGAGTTGCGCAACCGCGATTGTCCGCGCAATTTGTACAATGTACTCATTGACTATTTCCGGGATCGCAAGATAGTTCTCTCCGCGGAATACTCCTCCTATTACAAACCCGTTACCAAAGGATGCCCGCAGGGCTCGGTCCTCGGCCCCTCCATTTGGAATCTCCTCTTCGACTCTTTACTCCGCGAAATCGCGTTAATTCAAAATACGCACACTGTGGCATACGCCGATGACCTGCTTGTCGTCGTGGAAGGGAACTCTCGTGTTTCCCTAGAAACGACGGCAGCCCAGGTCACCGGC
>CAXARU010000080.1:65000-75822 GCA_963971365.1 Lasioglossum villosulum
ATTGGTTTAACTGTAGCGGCGTAATGCTTTAACTGTAGCGGCGTATTGCTTTAACTGTAGCGGCGTATTGCTTTAACTGTAGCGGCGTATTGCTTTCCATCCTGGCGGCGTATTGGTTTAACTGTAGCGGCGTATTGCTTTAACTGTAGCGGCGTATTGCTTTAACTGTAGCGGCGTATTGCTTTAACTGTAGCGGCGTATTGCTTTCCATCCTGGCGGCGTATTGGTTTAACTGTAGCGGCGTATTGGTTTAACTGTAGCGGCGTATTGCTTTCCATCCTGGCGGCGTATTGGTTTAACTGTAGCGGCGTATTGCCTTTACTGTAGCGGCGTATTGCTTTAACTGTAGCGGCGTATTGCTTTCCATCCTGGCGGCGTATTGGTTTAACTGTAGCGGCGTATTGCTTTAACTGTAGCGGCGTATTGCTTTAACTGTAGCGGCGTATTGCTTTAACTGTCGCGGCGTATTGCTATCAATCCTAGCGGCGTATTGCCACCTCTCCAGCAGCGTATTGCTTTCAATCCTGGCGGCGTATTACCACGTTTCCAGCAGCGTAATGCTTTCAATCCTGGCGGCGTAATGCCACGGCAACTGCGGCGTATTTTCGGAGTTCCAGCGGCGTATACCTTCATATTCCAGAAGCGTATTGTTCCAAATCCATTATATTATAGCAGAGTATTACAAGAGATACTTCGAAAAAACTCGAGAAATACGCGTCCGATCGGGCTGAAACTCGAGAATTGAGTTTTAAACGGCATATTATACAAGGATCTAACAATTAGAATCGTCCGAAAAAGCCAGGAAAAAAGTTTACTCTTGAGCGTCGGGACTTGGAAAAATTTCGATCGAACTGTTGCGCGCGAATAACCGACGCGCCCGAGCCGCGCCGAACGGTTCGCTCGATCGACCGAGCGGACTACGCGCTCGACGATTATTTCGAAAAAACTCGAGAAATACGCGTCCGATCGGGCTGAAACTCGAGAATTGAGTTTTAAACGGCATATTATACAAGGATCTAACAATTAGAATCGTCCGAAAAAGCCAGGAAAAAAGTTTACTCTTGAGCGTCGGGACTTGGAAAAATTTCGATCGAACTGTTGCGCGCGAATAACCGACGCGCCCGAGCCGCGCCGAACGGTTCGCTCGTTCGATCGAGCGAACTACGCGCTCGACGATTATTTCGAAAAAACTCGAGAAATACGCGTCCGATCGGGCTGAAACTCGAGAATTGAGTTTTAAACGGCATATTATACAAGGATCTAACAATTAGAATCGTCCGAAAAAACCAGGAAAAAAGTTTACTCTTGAGCGTCGGGACTTGGAAAAATTTCGATCGAACTGTTGCGCGCGAATAACCGACGCGCCCGAGCCGCGCCGAACGGTTCGCTCGATCGACCGAGCGGACTACGCGCTCGACGATTATTTCGAAAAAACTCGAGAAATACGCGTCCGATCGGGCTGAAACTCGAGAATTGAGTTTTAAACGGCATATTATACAAGGATCTAACAATTAGAATCGTCCGAAAAAGCCAGGAAAAAAGTTTACTCTTGAGCGTCGGGACTTGGAAAAATTTCGATCGAACTGTTGCGCGCGAATAACCGACGCGCCCGAGCCGCGCCGAACGGTTCGCTCGATCGACCGAGCGGACTACGCGCTCGACGATTATTTCGAAAAAACTCGAGAAATACGCGTCCGATCGGGCTGAAACTCGAGAATTGAGTTTTAAACGGCATATTATACAAGGATCTAACAATTAGAATCGTCCGAAAAAGCCAGGAAAAAAGTTTACTCTTGAGCGTCGGGACTTGGAAAAATTTCGATCGAACTGTTGCGCGCGAAGAACCGACGCGCCCGAGCCGCGCCGAACGGTTCGCTCGACCGACCGAGCGGACTACGCGCTCGACGATTATTTCGAAAAAACTCGAGAAATACGCGTCCGATCGGGCTGAAACTCGAGAATTGAGTTTTAAACGGCATATTATACAAGGATCTAACAATTAGAATCGTCCGAAAAAGCCAGGAAAAAAGTTTACTCTTGAGCGTCGGGACTTGGAAAAATTTCGATCGAACTGTTGCGCGCGAAGAACCGACGCGCCCGAGCCGCTCCGAACGGTTCGCTCGTTCGATCGAGCGGACTACGCGCTCGACGATTATTTCGAAAAAACTCGAGAAATACGCGTCCGATCGGGCTGAAACTCGAGAATTGAGTTTTAAACGGCATATTATACAAGGATCTAACAATTAGAATCGTCCGCAAAAGCCAGGAAAAAAGTTTACTCTTGAGCGTCGGGACTTGGAAAAATTTCGATCGAACTGTTGCGCGCGAAGAACCGACGCGCCCGAGCCGCGCCGAACGGTTCGCTCGATCGACCGAGCGGACTACGCGCTCGACGATTATTTCGAAAAAACTCGAGAAATACGCGTCCGATCGGGCTGAAACTCGAGAATTGAGTTTTAAACGGCATATTATACAAGGATCTAACAATTAGAATCGTCCGAAAAAGCCAGGAAAAAAGTTTACTCTTGAGCGTCGGGACTTGGAAAAATTTCGATCGAACTGTTGCGCGCGAAGAACCGACGCGCCCGAGCCGCTCCGAACGGTTCGCTCGTTCGATCGAGCGGACTACGCGCTCGACGATTATTTCGAAAAAACTCGAGAAATACGCGTCCGATCGGGCTGAAACTCGAGAATTGAGTTTTAAACGGCATATTATACAAGGATCTAACAATTAGAATCGTCCGAAAAAGCCAGGAAAAAAGTTTACTCTTGAGCGTCGGGACTTGGAAAAATTTCGATCGAACTGTTGCGCGCGAATAACCGACGCGCCCGAGCCGCGCCGAACGGTTCGCTCGTTCGATCGAGCGAACTACGCGCTCGACGATTATTTCGAAAAAACTCGAGAAATACGCGTCCGATCGGGCTGAAACTCGAGAATTGAGTTTTAAACGGCATATTATACAAGGATCTAACAATTAGAATCGTCCGAAAAAGCCAGGAAAAAAGTTTACTCTTGAGCGTCGGGACTTGGAAAAATTTCGATCGAACTGTTGCGCGCGAATAACCGACGCGCCCGAGCCGCGCCGAACGGTTCGCTCGTTCGATCGAGCGAACTACGCGCTCGACGATTATTTCGAAAAAACTCGAGAAATACGCGTCCGATCGGGCTGAAACTCGAGAATTGAGTTTTAAACGGCATATTATACAAGGATCTAACAATTAGAATCGTCCGAAAAAGCCAGGAAAAAAGTTTACTCTTGAGCGTCGGGACTTGGAAAAATTTCGATCGAACTGTTGCGCGCGAAGAACCGACGCGCCCGAGCCGCGCCGAACGGTTCGCTCGACCGACCGAGCGGACTACGCGCTCGACGATTATTTCGAAAAAACTCGAGAAATACGCGTCCGATCGGGCTGAAACTCGAGAATTGAGTTTTAAACGGCATATTATACAAGGATCTAACAATTAGAATCGTCCGAAAAAGCCAGGAAAAAAGTTTACTCTTGAGCGTCGGGACTTGGAAAAATTTCGATCGAACTGTTGCGCGCGAAGAACCGACGCGCCCGAGCCGCTCCGAACGGTTCGCTCGTTCGATCGAGCGGACTACGCGCTCGACGATTATTTCGAAAAAACTCGAGAAATACGCGTCCGATCGGGCTGAAACTCGAGAATTGAGTTTTAAACGGCATATTATACAAGGATCTAACAATTAGAATCGTCCGCAAAAGCCAGGAAAAAAGTTTACTCTTGAGCGTCGGGACTTGGAAAAATTTCGATCGAACTGTTGCGCGCGAATAACCGACGCGCCCGAGCCGCGCCGAACGGTTCGCTCGATCGACCGAGCGGACTACGCGCTCGACGATTATTTCGAAAAAACTCGAGAAATACGCGTCCGATCGGGCTGAAACTCGAGAATTGAGTTTTAAACGGCATATTATACAAGGATCTAACAATTAGAATCGTCCGAAAAAGCCAGGAAAAAAGTTTACTCTTGAGCGTCGGGACTTGGAAAAATTTCGATCGAACTGTTGCGCGCGAAGAACCGACGCGCCCGAGCCGCGCCGAACGGTTCGCTCGACCGACCGAGCGGACTACGCGCTCGACGATTATTTCGAAAAAACTCGAGAAATACGCGTCCGATCGGGCTGAAACTCGAGAATTGAGTTTTAAACGGCATATTATACAAGGATCTAACAATTAGAATCGTCCGAAAAAGCCAGGAAAAAAGTTTACTCTTGAGCGTCGGGACTTGGAAAAATTTCGATCGAACTGTTGCGCGCGAAGAACCGACGCGCCCGAGCCGCTCCGAACGGTTCGCTCGTTCGATCGAGCGGACTACGCGCTCGACGATTATTTCGAAAAAACTCGAGAAATACGCGTCCGATCGGGCTGAAACTCGAGAATTGAGTTTTAAACGGCATATTATACAAGGATCTAACAATTAGAATCGTCCGAAAAAGCCAGGAAAAAAGTTTACTCTTGAGCGTCGGGACTTGGAAAAATTTCGATCGAACTGTTGCGCGCGAATAACCGACGCGCCCGAGCCGCGCCGAACGGTTCGCTCGATCGACCGAGCGGACTACGCGCTCGACGATTATTTCGAAAAAACTCGAGAAATACGCGTCCGATCGGGCTGAAACTCGAGAATTGAGTTTTAAACGGCATATTATACAAGGATCTAACAATTAGAATCGTCCGAAAAAGCCAGGAAAAAAGTTTACTCTTGAGCGTCGGGACTTGGAAAAATTTCGATCGAACTGTTGCGCGCGAATAACCGACGCGCCCGAGCCGCGCCGAACGGTTCGCTCGATCGACCGAGCGGACTACGCGCTCGACGATTATTTCGAAAAAACTCGAGAAATACGCGTCCGATCGGGCTGAAACTCGAGAATTGAGTTTTAAACGGCATATTATACAAGGATCTAACAATTAGAATCGTCCGAAAAAGCCAGGAAAAAAGTTTACTCTTGAGCGTCGGGACTTGGAAAAATTTCGATCGAACTGTTGCGCGCGAAGAACCGACGCGCCCGAGCCGCGCCGAACGGTTCGCTCGACCGACCGAGCGGACTACGCGCTCGACGATTATTTCGAAAAAACTCGAGAAATACGCGTCCGATCGGGCTGAAACTCGAGAATTGAGTTTTAAACGGCATATTATACAAGGATCTAACAATTAGAATCGTCCGAAAAAGCCAGGAAAAAAGTTTACTCTTGAGCGTCGGGACTTGGAAAAATTTCGATCGAACTGTTGCGCGCGAAGAACCGACGCGCCCGAGCCGCTCCGAACGGTTCGCTCGTTCGATCGAGCGGACTACGCGCTCGACGATTATTTCGAAAAAACTCGAGAAATACGCGTCCGATCGGGCTGAAACTCGAGAATTAAGTTTTAAACGGCATATTATACAAGGATCTAACAATTAGAATCGTCCGAAAAAGCCAGGAAAAAAGTTTACTCTTGAGCGTCGGGACTTGGAAAAATTTCGATCGAACTGTTGCGCGCGAAGAACCGACGCGCCCGAGCCGCGCCGAACGGTTCGCTCGATCGACCGAGCGGACTACGCGCTCGACGATTATTTCGAAAAAACTCGAGAAATACGCGTCCGATCGGGCTGAAACTCGAGAATTGAGTTTTAAACGGCATATTATACAAGGATCTAACAATTAGAATCGTCCGAAAAAGCCAGGAAAAAAGTTTACTCTTGAGCGTCGGGACTTGGAAAAATTTCGATCGAACTGTTGCGCGCGAAGAACCGACGCGCCCGAGCCGCTCCGAACGGTTCGCTCGTTCGATCGAGCGGACTACGCGCTCGACGATTATTTCGAAAAAACTCGAGAAATACGCGTCCGATCGGGCTGAAACTCGAGAATTGAGTTTTAAACGGCATATTATACAAGGATCTAACAATTAGAATCGTCCGAAAAAGCCAGGAAAAAAGTTTACTCTTGAGCGTCGGGACTTGGAAAAATTTCGATCGAACTGTTGCGCGCGAATAACCGACGCGCCCGAGCCGCGCCGAACGGTTCGCTCGTTCGATCGAGCGAACTACGCGCTCGACGATTATTTCGAAAAAACTCGAGAAATACGCGTCCGATCGGGCTGAAACTCGAGAATTGAGTTTTAAACGGCATATTATACAAGGATCTAACAATTAGAATCGTCCGAAAAAGCCAGGAAAAAAGTTTACTCTTGAGCGTCGGGACTTGGAAAAATTTCGATCGAACTGTTGCGCGCGAAGAACCGACGCGCCCGAGCCGCGCCGAACGGTTCGCTCGACCGACCGAGCGGACTACGCGCTCGACGATTATTTCGAAAAAACTCGAGAAATACGCGTCCGATCGGGCTGAAACTCGAGAATTGAGTTTTAAACGGCATATTATACAAGGATCTAACAATTAGAATCGTCCGAAAAAGCCAGGAAAAAAGTTTACTCTTGAGCGTCGGGACTTGGAAAAATTTCGATCGAACTGTTGCGCGCGAAGAACCGACGCGCCCGAGCCGCTCCGAACGGTTCGCTCGTTCGATCGAGCGGACTACGCGCTCGACGATTATTTCGAAAAAACTCGAGAAATACGCGTCCGATCGGGCTGAAACTCGAGAATTGAGTTTTAAACGGCATATTATACAAGGATCTAACAATTAGAATCGTCCGAAAAAGCCAGGAAAAAAGTTTACTCTTGAGCGTCGGGACTTGGAAAAATTTCGATCGAACTGTTGCGCGCGAAGAACCGACGCGCCCGAGCCGCTCCGAACGGTTCGCTCGTTCGATCGAGCGGACTACGCGCTCGACGATTATTTCGAAAAAACTCGAGAAATACGCGTCCGATCGGGCTGAAACTCGAGAATTGAGTTTTAAACGGCATATTATACAAGGATCTAACAATTAGAATCGTCCGCAAAAGCCAGGAAAAAAGTTTACTCTTGAGCGTCGGGACTTGGAAAAATTTCGATCGAACTGTTGCGCGCGAATAACCGACGCGCCCGAGCCGCGCCGAACGGTTCGCTCGATCGACCGAGCGGACTACGCGCTCGACGATTATTTCGAAAAAACTCGAGAAATACGCGTCCGATCGGGCTGAAACTCGAGAATTGAGTTTTAAACGGCATATTATACAAGGATCTAACAATTAGAATCGTCCGAAAAAGCCAGGAAAAAAGTTTACTCTTGAGCGTCGGGACTTGGAAAAATTTCGATCGAACTGTTGCGCGCGAAGAACCGACGCGCCCGAGCCGCTCCGAACGGTTCGCTCGTTCGATCGAGCGGACTACGCGCTCGACGATTATTTCGAAAAAACTCGAGAAATACGCGTCCGATCGGGCTGAAACTCGAGAATTGAGTTTTAAACGGCATATTATACAAGGATCTAACAATTAGAATCGTCCGAAAAAGCCAGGAAAAAAGTTTACTCTTGAGCGTCGGGACTTGGAAAAATTTCGATCGAACTGTTGCGCGCGAAGAACCGACGCGCCCGAGCCGCGCCGAACGGTTCGCTCGATCGACCGAGCGGACTACGCGCTCGACGATTATTTCGAAAAAACTCGAGAAATACGCGTCCGATCGGGCTGAAACTCGAGAATTGAGTTTTAAACGGCATATTATACAAGGATCTAACAATTAGAATCGTCCGAAAAAGCCAGGAAAAAAGTTTACTCTTGAGCGTCGGGACTTGGAAAAATTTCGATCGAACTGTTGCGCGCGAAGAACCGACGCGCCCGAGCCGCTCCGAACGGTTCGCTCGTTCGATCGAGCGGACTACGCGCTCGACGATTATTTCGAAAAAACTCGAGAAATACGCGTCCGATCGGGCTGAAACTCGAGAATTGAGTTTTAAACGGCATATTATACAAGGATCTAACAATTAGAATCGTCCGAAAAAGCCAGGAAAAAAGTTTACTCTTGAGCGTCGGGACTTGGAAAAATTTCGATCGAACTGTTGCGCGCGAATAACCGACGCGCCCGAGCCGCGCCGAACGGTTCGCTCGATCGACCGAGCGGACTACGCGCTCGACGATTATTTCGAAAAAACTCGAGAAATACGCGTCCGATCGGGCTGAAACTCGAGAATTGAGTTTTAAACGGCATATTATACAAGGATCTAACAATTAGAATCGTCCGAAAAAGCCAGGAAAAAAGTTTACTCTTGAGCGTCGGGACTTGGAAAAATTTCGATCGAACTGTTGCGCGCGAATAACCGACGCGCCCGAGCCGCGCCGAACGGTTCGCTCGATCGACCGAGCGGACTACGCGCTCGACGATTATTTCGAAAAAACTCGAGAAATACGCGTCCGATCGGGCTGAAACTCGAGAATTGAGTTTTAAACGGCATATTATACAAGGATCTAACAATTAGAATCGTCCGAAAAAGCCAGGAAAAAAGTTTACTCTTGAGCGTCGGGACTTGGAAAAATTTCGATCGAACTGTTGCGCGCGAAGAACCGACGCGCCCGAGCCGCGCCGAACGGTTCGCTCGACCGACCGAGCGGACTACGCGCTCGACGATTATTTCGAAAAAACTCGAGAAATACGCGTCCGATCGGGCTGAAACTCGAGAATTGAGTTTTAAACGGCATATTATACAAGGATCTAACAATTAGAATCGTCCGAAAAAGCCAGGAAAAAAGTTTACTCTTGAGCGTCGGGACTTGGAAAAATTTCGATCGAACTGTTGCGCGCGAAGAACCGACGCGCCCGAGCCGCTCCGAACGGTTCGCTCGTTCGATCGAGCGGACTACGCGCTCGACGATTATTTCGAAAAAACTCGAGAAATACGCGTCCGATCGGGCTGAAACTCGAGAATTGAGTTTTAAACGGCATATTATACAAGGATCTAACAATTAGAATCGTCCGAAAAAGCCAGGAAAAAAGTTTACTCTTGAGCGTCGGGACTTGGAAAAATTTCGATCGAACTGTTGCGCGCGAAGAACCGACGCGCCCGAGCCGCGCCGAACGGTTCGCTCGATCGACCGAGCGGACTACGCGCTCGACGATTATTTCGAAAAAACTCGAGAAATACGCGTCCGATCGGGCTGAAACTCGAGAATTGAGTTTTAAACGGCATATTATACAAGGATCTAACAATTAGAATCGTCCGAAAAAGCCAGGAAAAAAGTTTACTCTTGAGCGTCGGGACTTGGAAAAATTTCGATCGAACTGTTGCGCGCGAAGAACCGACGCGCCCGAGCCGCTCCGAACGGTTCGCTCGTTCGATCGAGCGGACTACGCGCTCGACGATTATTTCGAAAAACTCGAGAAATACGCGTCCGATCGGGCTGAAACTCGAGAATTGAGTTTTAAACGGCATATTATACAAGGATCTAACAATTAGAATCGTCCGAAAAAGCCAGGAAAAAAGTTTACTCTTGAGCGTCGGGACTTGGAAAAATTTCGATCGAACTGTTGCGCGCGAATAACCGACGCGCCCGAGCCGCGCCGAACGGTTCGCTCGTTCGATCGAGCGAACTACGCGCTCGACGATTATTTCGAAAAAACTCGAGAAATACGCGTCCGATCGGGCTGAAACTCGAGAATTGAGTTTTAAACGGCATATTATACAAGGATCTAACAATTAGAATCGTCCGAAAAAGCCAGGAAAAAAGTTTACTCTTGAGCGTCGGGACTTGGAAAAATTTCGATCGAACTGTTGCGCGCGAAGAACCGACGCGCCCGAGCCGCGCCGAACGGTTCGCTCGACCGACCGAGCGGACTACGCGCTCGACGATTATTTCGAAAAAACTCGAGAAATACGCGTCCGATCGGGCTGAAACTCGAGAATTGAGTTTTAAACGGCATATTATACAAGGATCTAACAATTAGAATCGTCCGAAAAAGCCAGGAAAAAAGTTTACTCTTGAGCGTCGGGACTTGGAAAAATTTCGATCGAACTGTTGCGCGCGAAGAACCGACGCGCCCGAGCCGCTCCGAACGGTTCGCTCGTTCGATCGAGCGGACTACGCGCTCGACGATTATTTCGAAAAAACTCGAGAAATACGCGTCCGATCGGGCTGAAACTCGAGAATTGAGTTTTAAACGGCATATTATACAAGGATCTAACAATTAGAATCGTCCGAAAAAGCCAGGAAAAAAGTTTACTCTTGAGCGTCGGGACTTGGAAAAATTTCGATCGAACTGTTGCGCGCGAATAACCGACGCGCCCGAGCCGCGCCGAACGGTTCGCTCGTTCGATCGAGCGAACTACGCGCTCGACGATTATTTCGAAAAAACTCGAGAAATACGCGTCCGATCGGGCTGAAACTCGAGAATTGAGTTTTAAACGGCATATTATACAAGGATCTAACAATTAGAATCGTCCGAAAAAGCCAGGAAAAAAGTTTACTCTTGAGCGTCGGGACTTGGAAAAATTTCGATCGAACTGTTGCGCGCGAAGAACCGACGCGCCCGAGCCGCGCCGAACGGTTCGCTCGACCGACCGAGCGGACTACGCGCTCGACGATTATTTCGAAAAAACTCGAGAAATACGCGTCCGATCGGGCTGAAACTCGAGAATTGAGTTTTAAACGGCATATTATACAAGGATCTAACAATTAGAATCGTCCGAAAAAGCCAGGAAAAAAGTTTACTCTTGAGCGTCGGGACTTGGAAAAATTTCGATCGAACTGTTGCGCGCGAAGAACCGACGCGCCCGAGCCGCTCCGAACGGTTCGCTCGTTCGATCGAGCGGACTACGCGCTCGACGATTATTTCGAAAAAACTCGAGAAATACGCGTCCGATCGGGCTGAAACTCGAGAATTGAGTTTTAAACGGCATATTATACAAGGATCTAACAATTAGAATCGTCCGCAAAAGCCAGGAAAAAAGTTTACTCTT
>CAXARU010000081.1:0-49774 GCA_963971365.1 Lasioglossum villosulum
CGAAACGACCATAAACGTGTCTAAACGTGTCGAAACGATCATAAACACGTCTAAACTTGTCAGAACCATCATAAACACGTCTAAACGTGTCGAAACTATCATTAACACGTCTAAAGCTGTCTAAACTTAGCTAAACAAGTCTAAACGTGTCTAAATGTGTCGAAACGACCATAAACGTGTCTAAACTTGTCGAAACGATCATAAACACGTCTAAACGTGTCGAAACGATCATTAACCCGTCTAAACCTGTCTAAACTTAGCTAAACAAGTCTAAACGTGTATAAATGTGTCGAAACGACCATAAACGCGTCTAAACGTGTCGAAACGATCATAAACACGTCTAAAGCTGTCTAAACTTAGCTAAACAAGTCTAAACGAGTCTAAATGTGTCGAAACGACCATAAACGTGTCTAAACGTGTCGAAACGATCATAAACACGTCTAAACTTGTCAGAACCATCATAAACACGTCTAAACGTGTCGAAACTATCATTAACACGTCTAAAGCTGTCTAAACTTAGCTAAACAAGTCTAAACGTGTCTAAATGTGTCGAAACGACCATAAACGTGTCTAAACGTGTCGAAACGATCATAAACACGTCTAAACTTGTCGAAACCATCATAAACACGTCTAAACTTGTCGAAACGATCACTAACACGTCTAAACCTGTGTAAACTTGTCTAAACAAGTCTAAACGTGTCTAAACGTGTCGAAACGATCATAAACACGTCTAAACTTGTCGAAACGATCATAAACACGTCTAAACGTGTCGAAACGATCATTAACCCGTCTAAACCTGTCTAAACTTAGCTAAACAAGTCTAAACGTGTATAAATGTGTCGAAACGACCATAAACGCGTCTAAACGTGTCGAAACGATCATAAACACGTCTAAACTTGTCGAAACCATCATAAACACGTCTAAACGTGTCGAAACGATCATTAACACGTCTAAAGCTGTCTAAACTTAGCTAAACAAGTCTAAACGTGTCTAAACGTGTCGAAACGATCATAAACACGTCTAAACTTGTCGAAACGATCATAAACACGTCTAAACGTGTCGAAACGATCATTAACCCGTCTAAACCTGTCTAAACTTAGCTAAACAAGTCTAAACGTGTATAAATGTGTCGAAACGACCATAAACGCGTCTAAACGTGTCGAAACGATCATAAACACGTCTAAACTTGTCGAAACCATCATAAACACGTCTAAACGTGTCGAAACGATCATTAACACGTCTAAAGCTGTCTAAACTTAGCTAAACAAGTCTAAACGTGTCTAAATGTGTCGAAACGACCATAAATGTGTCTAAACTTGTCGAAACGATCATAAACACGTCTAAACGTGTCGAAACGATCATTAACCCGTCTAAACCTGTCTAATCTTAGCTAAACAAGTCTAAACGTGTATAAATGTGTCGAAACGACCATAAACGCGTCTAAACGTGTCGAAACGATCATAAACACGTCTAAAGCTGTCTAAACTTAGCTAAACAAGTCTAAACGTGTCTAAACGTGTCGAAACGATCACTAACACGTCTAAACCTGTGTAAACTTGTCTAAACAAGTCTAAACGTGTCTAAACGTGTCGAAACGATCATAAACACGTCTAAACTTGTCGAAACGATCATAAACACGTCTAAACGTGTCGAAACGATCATTAACCCGTCTAAACCTGTCTAAACTTAGCTAAACAAGTCTAAACGTGTATAAATGTGTCGAAACGACCATAAACGCGTCTAAACGTGTCGAAACGATCATAAACACGTCTAAAGCTGTCTAAACTTAGCTAAACAAGTCTAAACGAGTCTAAATGTGTCGAAACGACCATAAACGTGTCTAAACGTGTCGAAACGATCATAAACACGTCTAAACTTGTCAGAACCATCATAAACACGTCTAAACGTGTCGAAACTATCATTAACACGTCTAAAGCTGTCTAAACTTAGCTAAACAAGTCTAAACGTGTCTAAATGTGTCGAAACGACCATAAACGTGTCTAAACTTGTCGAAACGATCATAAACACGTCTAAACGTGTCGAAACGATCATTAACCCGTCTAAACCTGTCTAAACTTAGCTAAACAAGTCTAAACGTGTATAAATGTGTCGAAACGACCATAAACGCGTCTAAACGTGTCGAAACGATCATAAACACGTCTAAAGCTGTCTAAACTTAGCTAAACAAGTCTAAACGAGTCTAAATGTGTCGAAACGACCATAAACGTGTCTAAACGTGTCGAAACGATCATAAACACGTCTAAACTTGTCAGAACCATCATAAACACGTCTAAACGTGTCGAAACTATCATTAACACGTCTAAAGCTGTCTAAACTTAGCTAAACAAGTCTAAACGTGTCTAAATGTGTCGAAACGACCATAAACGTGTCTAAACTTGTCGAAACGATCATAAACACGTCTAAACGTGTCGAAACGATCATTAACCCGTCTAAACCTGTCTAAACTTAGCTAAACAAGTCTAAACGTGTATAAATGTGTCGAAACGACCATAAACGCGTCTAAACGTGTCGAAACGATCATAAACACGTCTAAAGCTGTCTAAACTTAGCTAAACAAGTCTAAACGTGTCTAAACGTGTCGAAACGATCATTAACACGTCTAAACCTGTCTAAACAATTCTGAACGTGTCTAAGCGTGTCGAAACGATCATAAACGCGTCTAAACGTGCCCAAACGATCATAAAGACGTCTAAACGTGTCGAAACGATCATAAACACGTCTAAAGCTGTCTAAACTTAGCTAAACAAGTCTAAACGTGTCTAAATGTGTCGAAACGACCATAAACGTGTCTAAACGTGTCGAAACGATCATAAACACGTCTAAACTTGTCGAAACCATCATAAACACGTCTAAACTTGTCGAAACGATCACTAACACGTCTAAACCTGTGTAAACTTGTCTAAACAAGTCTAAACGTGTCTAAACGTGTCGAAACGATCATAAACACGTCTAAACTTGTCGAAACGATCATAAACACGTCTAAACGTGTCGAAACGATCATTAACCCGTCTAAACCTGTCTAAACTTAGCTAAACAAGTCTAAACGTGTATAAATGTGTCGAAACGACCATAAACGCGTCTAAACGTGTCGAAACGATCATAAACACGTCTAAACTTGTCGAAACCATCATAAACACGTCTAAACGTGTCGAAACGATCATTAACACGTCTAAAGCTGTCTAAACTTAGCTAAACAAGTCTAAACGTGTCTAAACGTGTCGAAACGATCATAAACACGTCTAAACTTGTCGAAACGATCATAAACACGTCTAAACGTGTCGAAACGATCATTAACCCGTCTAAACCTGTCTAAACTTAGCTAAACAAGTCTAAACGTGTATAAATGTGTCGAAACGACCATAAACGCGTCTAAACGTGTCGAAACGATCATAAACACGTCTAAACTTGTCGAAACCATCATAAACACGTCTAAACGTGTCGAAACGATCATTAACACGTCTAAAGCTGTCTAAACTTAGCTAAACAAGTCTAAACGTGTCTAAATGTGTCGAAACGACCATAAATGTGTCTAAACTTGTCGAAACGATCATAAACACGTCTAAACGTGTCGAAACGATCATTAACCCGTCTAAACCTGTCTAATCTTAGCTAAACAAGTCTAAACGTGTATAAATGTGTCGAAACGACCATAAACGCGTCCAAACGTGTCGAAACGATCATAAACACGTCTAAAGCTGTCTAAACTTAGCTAAACAAGTCTAAACGTGTCTAAACGTGTCGAAACGATCACTAACACGTCTAAACCTGTGTAAACTTGTCTAAACAAGTCTAAACGTGTCTAAACGTGTCGAAACGATCATAAACACGTCTAAACTTGTCGAAACGATCATAAACACGTCTAAACGTGTCGAAACGATCATTAACCCGTCTAAACCTGTCTAAACTTAGCTAAACAAGTCTAAACGTGTATAAATGTGTCGAAACGACCATAAACGCGTCTAAACGTGTCGAAACGATCATAAACACGTCTAAAGCTGTCTAAACTTAGCTAAACAAGTCTAAACGAGTCTAAATGTGTCGAAACGACCATAAACGTGTCTAAACGTGTCGAAACGATCATAAACACGTCTAAACTTGTCAGAACCATCATAAACACGTCTAAACGTGTCGAAACTATCATTAACACGTCTAAAGCTGTCTAAACTTAGCTAAACAAGTCTAAACGTGTCTAAATGTGTCGAAACGACCATAAACACGTCTAAACCTGTCTAAACTTGTCTAAACGTGTCTAAACTTGTCTAAACGATAATAAACACGTCTGAACTTGTCGAAACGATCAGAAACGCGTCTAACCTTGTCGAAAGGATCATAAATACGTCTAAACTTGTCGAAACGATCAGAATCGCGTCTTAGCGTGTCGAAACGATCATAAACACGTCTAAACCTGTCTAAACTTGTCTAAACAATTCTAAACGTGTCTAAGCGTGTCGAAACGATCATAAACGCGTCTAAACGTGTCGAAACGATCATGAACACGTCTAAACCTGTGTAAACTTGTCTAAACAATTCTAAATGTGTCTAAACTTGTCTAAACGATAATAAACACGTCTAAACTTGTCGAAACGATCATTAACACGTCTAAACTTGTCTATACAATTCTAAACGTGTCTAAGCGTGTCGATACGATCATAAACGCGTCTAAACGTGCCGAAACGATCATAAATACGTCTAAACTTGTCGAAACGATCAGAGTCGCGTCTTAGCGTGTCGAAACGATCATAAACACGTCTAAACTTGTCGAAACGATCAGAAACGCATCTAAACGTGTCTAAACGATCATAAACACGTTTAATCCTGTGTAAACTTGTCTAAACAAGTCTAAACGTGTATAAATGTGTCGAAACGACCATAAACGCGTCTAAACGTGTTGAAACGATCATAAACACGTCTAAAGCTGTCTAAACTTAGCTAAACAAGTCTAAATGAGTCTAAATGTGTCGAAACGACCATAAACGCGTCTAAACGTGTCGAAACGATCATTAACACGTCTAAACCTGTGTACACTTGTCTAAACAAGTCTAAACGCGTCTAAACGTGTCTAAACGTGTCTAAACGATCATAAACACGTGTAAACTTGTCGAAACGTTCAGAAACGCATCTAAACGTGTCTAAACGATCATAAACACGTCTAAACTTGTCGAAACCATCATGAATACGTCTAAACTGGTCGAAACGATCATAAACACGTCGAAACGTGTCAAAAATTGTCAAAACATGTCTAAACGTGTCTAAACGTGTCGAAACGATCATTAACACGTCTAAAGCTGTCCAAACTATTCTGAACGTGTCTAAGCGTGTCGAAACGATCATAAACGCGTCTAAACGTGCCGAAACGATCATAAAGACGTCTAAACGTGTCGAACCGATCATAAACACGTCTAAAGCTGTCTAAACTTAGCTAAACAAGTCTAAACGTGTCTAAATGTGTCGAAACGACCATAAACGTGTCTAAACGTGTCTAAACGATCATAAACGCGTCCAAACGTGTCTAAAATTCTCAAAACACGTCTAAACGTGTCTAAACGTGTCGAAACGATTATTAACACGTCTAAACCTGTCTAAACAATTCTGAACGTGTCTAAGCGTGTCGAAACGATCATAAACACGTCTAAACCTGTCTAAACTTGTCTAAACGTGTCTAAACTTGTCTAAACGATAATAAACACGTCTGAACTTGTCGAAACGATCAGAAACGCGTCTAAACTTGTCGAAAGGATCATAAATACGTCTAAACTTGTCGAAACGATCAGAATCGCGTCTTAGCGTGTCGAAACGATCATAAACACGTCTAAACCTGTCTAAACTTGTCTAAACAATTCTAAACGTGTCTAAACTTGTCTAAACGATAATAAACACGTCTAAACTTGTCGAAACGATCATTAACACGTCTAAACTTGTCTATACAATTCTAAACGTGTCTAAGCGTGTCGATACGATCATAAACGCGTCTAAACGTGCCGAAACGATCATAAACACGTCTAAACTTGTCGAAACGATCATAAACACGTCTAAACCTGTCTACACTTATCTAATAAAGTCTAAACGTGTCTAGACGTGTCGAAACGATCATAAACGCGTCTAAACGTGTCTAAACGATCACAAATGCGTCCAAACGTGTCGAAGCGATCATAAACACGTCTAAACCCGTCTAAACTTGTCTAAATGTGTCTAAACTTGTCTAAACGATCATAAACACGTCTAAACTTGTCGAAACGATCATTAACACGTCTAAACTTGTCTATACAATTCTAAACGTGTCTAAGCGTGTCGATACGTTCATAAACGCGTCTAAACGTGCCGAAACGATCATAAACACGTCTAAACGTGTCGAAGCGATCATAAACGCGTCTAAACGTGTCTAAAATTGTCAAAACACGTCTAATCGTGTCTAAACGTGTCGAAACGATCATTAACACGTCTAAACCTGTCTAAACAATTCTGAACGTGTCTAAGCGTGTCGAAACGATCATAAACGCGTCTAAACGTGCCCAAACGATCATAAAGACGTCTAAACGTGTCGAAACGATCATAAACACGTCTAAAGCTGTCTAAACTTAGCTAAACAAGTCTAAACGTGTCTAAATGTGTCGAAACGACCATAAACGTGTCTAAACGTGTCGAAACGATCATAAACACGTCTAAACTTGTCGAAACCATCATAAACACGTCTAAACCTGTCGAAACGATCACTAACACGTCTAAACCTGTGTAAACTTGTCTAAACAAGTCTAAACGTGTCTAAACGTGTCGAAACGATCATAAACACGTCTAAACTTGTCGAAACGATCATAAACACGTCTAAACGTGTCGAAACGATAATTAACCCGTCTAAACGTGCCCAAACGATCATAAAGACGTCTAAACGTGTCGAAACGATCATAAACACGTCTAAAGCTGTCTAAACTTAGCTAAACAAGTCTAAACGTGTCTAAATGTGTCGAAACGACCATAAACGTGTCTAAACGTGTCGAAACGATCATAAACACGTCTAAACTTGTCGAAACCATCATAAACACGTCTAAACTTGTCGAAACGATCACTAACACGTCTAAACCTGTGTAAACTTGTCTAAACAAGTCTAAACGTGTCTAAACGTGTCGAAACGATCATAAACACGTCTAAACTTGTCGAAACGATCATAAACACGTCTAAACGTGTCGAAACGATCATTAACCCGTCTAAACCTGTCTAAACTTAGCTAAACAAGTCTAAACGTGTATAAATGTGTCGAAACGACCATAAACGCGTCTAAACGTGTCGAAACGATCATAAACACGTCTAAACTTGTCAGAACCATCATAAACACGTCTAAACGTGTCGAAACTATCATTAACACGTCTAAAGCTGTCTAAACTTAGCTAAACAAGTCTAAACGTGTCTAAATGTGTCGAAACGACCATAAACGTGTCTAAACTTGTCGAAACGATCATAAACACGTCTAAACGTGTCGAAACGATCATTAACCCGTCTAAACCTGTCTAAACTTAGCTAAACAAGTCTAAACGTGTATAAATGTGTCGAAACGACCATAAACGCGTCTAAACGTGTCGAAACGATCATAAACACGTCTAAAGCTGTCTAAACTTAGCTAAACAAGTCTAAACGTGTCTAAACGTGTCGAAACGATCATTAACACGTCTAAACCTGTCTAAACAATTCTGAACGTGTCTAAGCGTGTCGAAACGATCATAAACGCGTCTAAACGTGCCCAAACGATCATAAAGACGTCTAAACGTGTCGAAACGATCATAAACACGTCTAAAGCTGTCTAAACTTAGCTAAACAAGTCTAAACGTGTCTAAATGTGTCGAAACGACCATAAACGTGTCTAAACGTGTCGAAACGATCATAAACACGTCTAAACTTGTCGAAACCATCATAAACACGTCTAAACTTGTCGAAACGATCACTAACACGTCTAAACCTGTGTAAACTTGTCTAAACAAGTCTAAACGTGTCTAAACGTGTCGAAACGATCATAAACACGTCTAAACTTGTCGAAACGATCATAAACACGTCTAAACGTGTCGAAACGATCATTAACCCGTCTAAACCTGTCTAAACTTAGCTAAACAAGTCTAAACGTGTATAAATGTGTCGAAACGACCATAAACGCGTCTAAACGTGTCGAAACGATCATAAACACGTCTAAACTTGTCGAAACCATCATAAACACGTCTAAACGTGTCGAAACGATCATTAACACGTCTAAAGCTGTCTAAACTTAGCTAAACAAGTCTAAACGTGTCTAAACGTGTCGAAACGATCATAAACACGTCTAAACTTGTCGAAACGATCATAAACACGTCTAAACGTGTCGAAACGATCATTAACCCGTCTAAACCTGTCTAAACTTAGCTAAACAAGTCTAAACGTGTATAAATGTGTCGAAACGACCATAAACGCGTCTAAACGTGTCGAAACGATCATAAACACGTCTAAACTTGTCGAAACCATCATAAACACGTCTAAACGTGTCGAAACGATCATTAACACGTCTAAAGCTGTCTAAACTTAGCTAAACAAGTCTAAACGTGTCTAAATGTGTCGAAACGACCATAAATGTGTCTAAACTTGTCGAAACGATCATAAACACGTCTAAACGTGTCGAAACGATCATTAACCCGTCTAAACCTGTCTAATCTTAGCTAAACAAGTCTAAACGTGTATAAATGTGTCGAAACGACCATAAACGCGTCTAAACGTGTCGAAACGATCATAAACACGTCTAAAGCTGTCTAAACTTAGCTAAACAAGTCTAAACGTGTCTAAACGTGTCGAAACGATCACTAACACGTCTAAACCTGTGTAAACTTGTCTAAACAAGTCTAAACGTGTCTAAACGTGTCGAAACGATCATAAACACGTCTAAACTTGTCGAAACGATCATAAACACGTCTAAACGTGTCGAAACGATCATTAACCCGTCTAAACCTGTCTAAACTTAGCTAAACAAGTCTAAACGTGTATAAATGTGTCGAAACGACCATAAACGCGTCTAAACGTGTCGAAACGATCATAAACACGTCTAAAGCTGTCTAAACTTAGCTAAACAAGTCTAAACGAGTCTAAATGTGTCGAAACGACCATAAACGTGTCTAAACGTGTCGAAACGATCATAAACACGTCTAAACTTGTCAGAACCATCATAAACACGTCTAAACGTGTCGAAACTATCATTAACACGTCTAAAGCTGTCTAAACTTAGCTAAACAAGTCTAAACGTGTCTAAATGTGTCGAAACGACCATAAACGTGTCTAAACTTGTCGAAACGATCATAAACACGTCTAAACGTGTCGAAACGATCATTAACCCGTCTAAACCTGTCTAAACTTAGCTAAACAAGTCTAAACGTGTATAAATGTGTCGAAACGACCATAAACGCGTCTAAACGTGTCGAAACGATCATAAACACGTCTAAAGCTGTCTAAACTTAGCTAAACAAGTCTAAACGAGTCTAAATGTGTCGAAACGACCATAAACGTGTCTAAACGTGTCGAAACGATCATAAACACGTCTAAACTTGTCAGAACCATCATAAACACGTCTAAACGTGTCGAAACTATCATTAACACGTCTAAAGCTGTCTAAACTTAGCTAAACAAGTCTAAACGTGTCTAAATGTGTCGAAACGACCATAAACGTGTCTAAACGTGTCGAAACGATCATAAACACGTCTAAACTTGTCGAAACCATCATAAACACGTCTAAACTTGTCGAAACGATCACTAACACGTCTAAACCTGTGTAAACTTGTCTAAACAAGTCTAAACGTGTCTAAACGTGTCGAAACGATCATAAACACGTCTAAACTTGTCGAAACGATCATAAACACGTCTAAACGTGTCGAAACGATCATTAACCCGTCTAAACCTGTCTAAACTTAGCTAAACAAGTCTAAACGTGTATAAATGTGTCGAAACGACCATAAACGCGTCTAAACGTGTCGAAACGATCATAAACACGTCTAAACTTGTCGAAACCATCATAAACACGTCTAAACGTGTCGAAACGATCATTAACACGTCTAAAGCTGTCTAAACTTAGCTAAACAAGTCTAAACGTGTCTAAACGTGTCGAAACGATCATAAACACGTCTAAACTTGTCGAAACGATCATAAACACGTCTAAACGTGTCGAAACGATCATTAACCCGTCTAAACCTGTCTAAACTTAGCTAAACAAGTCTAAACGTGTATAAATGTGTCGAAACGACCATAAACGCGTCTAAACGTGTCGAAACGATCATAAACACGTCTAAACTTGTCGAAACCATCATAAACACGTCTAAACGTGTCGAAACGATCATTAACACGTCTAAAGCTGTCTAAACTTAGCTAAACAAGTCTAAACGTGTCTAAATGTGTCGAAACGACCATAAATGTGTCTAAACTTGTCGAAACGATCATAAACACGTCTAAACGTGTCGAAACGATCATTAACCCGTCTAAACCTGTCTAATCTTAGCTAAACAAGTCTAAACGTGTATAAATGTGTCGAAACGACCATAAACGCGTCTAAACGTGTCGAAACGATCATAAACACGTCTAAAGCTGTCTAAACTTAGCTAAACAAGTCTAAACGTGTCTAAACGTGTCGAAACGATCACTAACACGTCTAAACCTGTGTAAACTTGTCTAAACAAGTCTAAACGTGTCTAAACGTGTCGAAACGATCATAAACACGTCTAAACTTGTCGAAACGATCATAAACACGTCTAAACGTGTCGAAACGATCATTAACCCGTCTAAACCTGTCTAAACTTAGCTAAACAAGTCTAAACGTGTATAAATGTGTCGAAACGACCATAAACGCGTCTAAACGTGTCGAAACGATCATAAACACGTCTAAAGCTGTCTAAACTTAGCTAAACAAGTCTAAACGAGTCTAAATGTGTCGAAACGACCATAAACGTGTCTAAACGTGTCGAAACGATCATAAACACGTCTAAACTTGTCAGAACCATCATAAACACGTCTAAACGTGTCGAAACTATCATTAACACGTCTAAAGCTGTCTAAACTTAGCTAAACAAGTCTAAACGTGTCTAAATGTGTCGAAACGACCATAAACGTGTCTAAACTTGTCGAAACGATCATAAACACGTCTAAACGTGTCGAAACGATCATTAACCCGTCTAAACCTGTCTAAACTTAGCTAAACAAGTCTAAACGTGTATAAATGTGTCGAAACGACCATAAACGCGTCTAAACGTGTCGAAACGATCATAAACACGTCTAAAGCTGTCTAAACTTAGCTAAACAAGTCTAAACGAGTCTAAATGTGTCGAAACGACCATAAACGTGTCTAAACGTGTCGAAACGATCATAAACACGTCTAAACTTGTCAGAACCATCATAAACACGTCTAAACGTGTCGAAACTATCATTAACACGTCTAAAGCTGTCTAAACTTAGCTAAACAAGTCTAAACGTGTCTAAATGTGTCGAAACGACCATAAACGTGTCTAAACTTGTCGAAACGATCATAAACACGTCTAAACGTGTCGAAACGATCATTAACCCGTCTAAACCTGTCTAAACTTAGCTAAACAAGTCTAAACGTGTATAAATGTGTCGAAACGACCATAAACGCGTCTAAACGTGTCGAAACGATCATAAACACGTCTAAAGCTGTCTAAACTTAGCTAAACAAGTCTAAACGTGTCTAAACGTGTCGAAACGATCATTAACACGTCTAAACCTGTCTAAACAATTCTGAACGTGTCTAAGCGTGTCGAAACGATCATAAACGCGTCTAAACGTGCCCAAACGATCATAAAGACGTCTAAACGTGTCGAAACGATCATAAACACGTCTAAAGCTGTCTAAACTTAGCTAAACAAGTCTAAACGTGTCTAAATGTGTCGAAACGACCATAAACGTGTCTAAACGTGTCGAAACGATCATAAACACGTCTAAACTTGTCGAAACCATCATAAACACGTCTAAACTTGTCGAAACGATCACTAACACGTCTAAACCTGTGTAAACTTGTCTAAACAAGTCTAAACGTGTCTAAACGTGTCGAAACGATCATAAACACGTCTAAACTTGTCGAAACGATCATAAACACGTCTAAACGTGTCGAAACGATCATTAACCCGTCTAAACCTGTCTAAACTTAGCTAAACAAGTCTAAACGTGTATAAATGTGTCGAAACGACCATAAACGCGTCTAAACGTGTCGAAACGATCATAAACACGTCTAAACTTGTCGAAACCATCATAAACACGTCTAAACGTGTCGAAACGATCATTAACACGTCTAAAGCTGTCTAAACTTAGCTAAACAAGTCTAAACGTGTCTAAACGTGTCGAAACGATCATAAACACGTCTAAACTTGTCGAAACGATCATAAACACGTCTAAACGTGTCGAAACGATCATTAACCCGTCTAAACCTGTCTAAACTTAGCTAAACAAGTCTAAACGTGTATAAATGTGTCGAAACGACCATAAACGCGTCTAAACGTGTCGAAACGATCATAAACACGTCTAAACTTGTCGAAACCATCATAAACACGTCTAAACGTGTCGAAACGATCATTAACACGTCTAAAGCTGTCTAAACTTAGCTAAACAAGTCTAAACGTGTCTAAATGTGTCGAAACGACCATAAATGTGTCTAAACTTGTCGAAACGATCATAAACACGTCTAAACGTGTCGAAACGATCATTAACCCGTCTAAACCTGTCTAATCTTAGCTAAACAAGTCTAAACGTGTATAAATGTGTCGAAACGACCATAAACGCGTCTAAACGTGTCGAAACGATCATAAACACGTCTAAAGCTGTCTAAACTTAGCTAAACAAGTCTAAACGTGTCTAAACGTGTCGAAACGATCACTAACACGTCTAAACCTGTGTAAACTTGTCTAAACAAGTCTAAACGTGTCTAAACGTGTCGAAACGATCATAAACACGTCTAAACTTGTCGAAACGATCATAAACACGTCTAAACGTGTCGAAACGATCATTAACCCGTCTAAACCTGTCTAAACTTAGCTAAACAAGTCTAAACGTGTATAAATGTGTCGAAACGACCATAAACGCGTCTAAACGTGTCGAAACGATCATAAACACGTCTAAAGCTGTCTAAACTTAGCTAAACAAGTCTAAACGAGTCTAAATGTGTCGAAACGACCATAAACGTGTCTAAACGTGTCGAAACGATCATAAACACGTCTAAACGTGTCGAAACGATCATAAACACGTCTAAAGCTGTCTAAACTTAGCTAAACAAGTCTAAACGTGTCTAAATGTGTCGAAACGACCATAAACGTGTCTAAACGTGTCGAAACGATCATAAACACGTCTAAACTTGTCGAAACCATCATAAACACGTCTAAACCTGTCGAAACGATCACTAACACGTCTAAACCTGTGTAAACTTGTCTAAACAAGTCTAAACGTGTCTAAACGTGTCGAAACGATCATAAACACGTCTAAACTTGTCGAAACGATCATAAACACGTCTAAACGTGTCGAAACGATCATAAACACGTCTAAACTTGTCAGAACCATCATAAACACGTCTAAACGTGTCGAAACTATCATTAACACGTCTAAAGCTGTCTAAACTTAGCTAAACAAGTCTAAACGTGTCTAAATGTGTCGAAACGACCATAAACGTGTCTAAACTTGTCGAAACGATCATAAACACGTCTAAACGTGTCGAAACGATCATTAACCCGTCTAAACCTGTCTAAACTTAGCTAAACAAGTCTAAACGTGTATAAATGTGTCGAAACGACCATAAACGCGTCTAAACGTGTCGAAACGATCATAAACACGTCTAAAGCTGTCTAAACTTAGCTAAACAAGTCTAAACGTGTCTAAACGTGTCGAAACGATCACTAACACGTCTAAACCTGTGTAAAGTTGTCTAAACAAGTCTAAACGTGTCTAAACGTGTCGAAACGATCATAAACACGTCTAAACTTGTCGAAACGATCATAAACACGTCTAAACGTGTCGAAACGATCATTAACCCGTCTAAACCTGTCTAAACTTAGCTAAACAAGTCTAAACGTGTATAAATGTGTCGAAACGACCATAAACGCGTCTAAACGTGTCGAAACGATCATAAACACGTCTAAAGCTGTCTAAACTTAGCTAAACAAGTCTAAACGAGTCTAAATGTGTCGAAACGACCATAAACGTGTCTAAACGTGTCGAAACGATCATAAACACGTCTAAACTTGTCAGAACCATCATAAACACGTCTAAACGTGTCGAAACTATCATTAACACGTCTAAAGCTGTCTAAACTTAGCTAAACAACTCTAAACGTGTCTAAATGTGTCGAAACGACCATAAACGTGTCTAAACTTGTCGAAACGATCATAAACACGTCTAAACGTGTCGAAACGATCATTAACCCGTCTAAACCTGTCTAAACTTGTCTAAACAAGTCTAAACGTGTCTAAACGTGTCGAAACGATCATAAACACGTCTAAACTTGTCGAAACGATCATAAACACGTCTAAACGTGTCGAAACGATCATTAACCCGTCTAAACCTGTCTAAACTTAGCTAAACAAGTCTAAACGTGTATAAATGTGTCGAAACGACCATAAACGCGTCTAAACGTGTCGAAACGATCATAAACACGTCTAAACTTGTCTATACAATTCTAAACGTGTCTAAGCGTGTCGATACGTTCATAAACGCGTCTAAACGTGTCGAAACGATCATTAACACGTCTAAACCTGTCTAAACAATTCTGAACGTGTCTAAGCGTGTCGAAACGATCATAAACGCGTCTAAACGTGCCCAAACGATCATAAAGACGTCTAAACGTGTCGAAACGATCATAAACACGTCTAAAGCTGTCTAAACTTAGCTAAACAAGTCTAAACGTGTCTAAATGTGTCGAAACGACCATAAACGTGTCTAAACTTGTCGAAACGATCATTAACACGTCTAAACCTGTCTAAACAATTCTGAACGTGTCTAAACTTAGCTAAACAAGTCTAAACGTGTATAAATGTGTCGAAACGACCATAAACGCGTCTAAACGTGTCGAAACGATCATAAACACGTCTAAAGCTGTCTAAACTTAGCTAAACAAGTCTAAACGTGTCTAAACGTGTCGAAACGATCATTAACACGTCTAAACCTGTCTAAACAATTCTGAACGTGTCTAAGCGTGTCGAAACGATCATAAACGCGTCTAAACGTGTCGAAGCGATCATAAACGCGTCTAAACGTGTCTAAAATTGTCAAAACACGTCTAATCGTGTCTAAACGTGTCGAAACGATCATTAACACGTCTAAACCTGTCTAAACAATTCTGAACGTGTCTAAGCGTGTCGAAACGATCATAAACGCGTCTAAAGCTGTCTAAACTTAGCTAAACAAGTCTAAACGTGTCTAAATGTGTCGAAACGATCATTAACACGTCTAAACCTGTCTAAACAATTCTGAACGTGTCTAAGCGTGTCGAAACGATCATAAACGCGTCTAAACGTGTCGAAGCGATCATAAACGCGTCTAAACGTGTCTAAAATTGTCAAAACACGTCTAATCGTGTCTAAACGTGTCGAAACGATCATTAACACGTCTAAACCTGTCTAAACAATTCTGAACGTGTCTAAGCGTGTCGAAACGATCATAAACGCGTCTAAACGTGCCCAAACGATCATAAAGACGTCTAAACGTGTCGAAACGATCATAAACACGTCTAAAGCTGTCTAGACTTAGCTAAACAAGTCTAAACGTGTCTAAATGTGTCGAAACGACCATAAACGTGTCTAAACGTGTCGAAACGATCATAAACACGTCTAAACTTGTCGAAACCATCATAAACACGTCTAAACTTGTCGAAACGATCACTAACACGTCTAAACCTGTGTAAACTTGTCTAAACAAGTCTAAACGTGTCGAAACGATCATAAACACGTCTAAACTTGTCGAAACGATCATAAACACGTCTAAACGTGTCGAAACGATCATTAACCCGTCTAAACCTGTCTAAACTTAGCTAAACAAGTCTAAACGTGTATAAATGTGTCGAAACGACCATAAACGCGTCTAAACGTGTCGAAACGATCATAAACACTTCTAAACTTGTCGAAACCATCATAAACACGTCTAAACGTGTCGAAACGATCATTAACACGTCTAAAGCTGTCTAAACTTAGCTAAACAAGTCTAAACGTGTCTAAATGTGTCGAAACGACCATAAACGTGTCTAAACTTGTCGAAACGATCATAAACACGTCTAAACGTGTCGAAACGATCATTAACCCGTCTAAACCTGTCTAAACTTAGCTAAACAAGTCTAAACGTGTATAAATGTGTCGAAACGACCATAAACGCGTCTAAACGTGTCGAAACGATCATAAACACGTCTAAAGCTGTCTAAACTTAGCTAAACAAGTCTAAACGTGTCTAAACGTGTCGAAACGATCATTAACACGTCTAAACCTGTCTTTTTTTTTTTTTTTTTTTTTTTTTTTTTTTGTTAAGGAAGGTGGTAAATTTGAAAACCTCCACCTCCCGGGAACACCAAGGACTTAGTTGGCGACCCCTTACACCCGCCTTCTATGTGCCGAGGATATACATGTTTAGCGGACCAGCTTTTCGCATTTCTCGCGTCACATTTCCACTCGGCATCTTCCTTTACGGTGTATTAGATCCGACATACACTATGTACAATATTTACATTTAACTTATTTTCCATATTCTTATTTACAATTTATACTATTTACAAAATTTATAATTCCAACTGCCTTTTTCTTCTATCCAGAGGAAAACTACCCGATTTCCCCGAATTTTTCGGAGTTATGCCAGGTGTAGACACTGGTGTTTCTCCAGGTGTCGAACTAATCTCCACTTCCATTTCATTTTCTACTGGAAGAACTTCAGATTTCTTCTGTTTGTCTTTTTCTTCACGAGATTTTTTGTCCTTGTGATATTTTAAAAACTGGGATTGTTTCATCCTGTAGTTTTCCCTGAATATTGGGCAGGCCATTGACCCAATCAAATGTCCCGCGGGTCTTTCTTTGGCGGAACAGTCCGAACATACCATGTATCTTTGTTGACATACGGACATATCATGTCCATCCTGTCCACATTTTCTGCACCTGACGTTGTTGGTCATTGTCTCGGTACAATTGGCGCTAAAATGTCCAGATTTGTGGCACTTATAGCATTTACCAATTCTTGGTGCCGGGACAATTGACACCTTTGTAAATCCAATTTTAATTCTATTTTTATTCATAACCCTTTCCAGAAATTTGATGGGGAGTTCAATTACTGCAATCTTTGTGCCCATTCGAGATTCCCGAAACACTTTGACCTTGAGGTCTTGCAGATTACAATCCAGGTGAACCTCTAAGGCTTTAATTACTTCCGTTTGTTCAACGAAAGGATCGATGTCTTTAATTTCCACATCAAAAGTCTTTTGGAGGGTTTTGATGGTATCCTCCGTGTCCAACGAATCATAGATCGACCTCTTAATCAAGTTGGTGTCAGCATTGGCCTCCAATTCCAATAAGATCTCCCCTTGTCGGGTCTTTCTTATTTTTCGAATTTGGTCCTTGGCATCAGATCCCAATTTGCCAATCTTTTTATAGACTTCCTCCTTGGCCTTATTGTCCGCTTCACCCCTCAGTTTTATGAGGAGAGCATCTGGACGAGGAATAGTCCATCTTGGGCGGACAATCTTTGGACTAGGATCTCTTTTATGTTTTATTATCTCCTTTCTTGAACGCGTAGGTTCAAGACTTTTTATTTGTTTAGGTTTATTTTTAATATTATCCAGTATATTGTTTAAATTATCTGGAGTAATAGTCTTGTCTCTTGTATCCTTTCTCATGGTAAGCAATGTAAGCTTAGCCTTTTGTAGAAGGATTTGTTCTTCCTGTGATGTTTTTGGATCTGATTCCAATTCAGCAATCCTTTTTTCGGATTCTGTTAGTGTGCCGTCTATTTCTTTCAGGCACGCTATGTGGTATAACATCTTTTTTCTCTGTTCCGTGAGGTTCGTCAGTACCTCCAATATTGGATCTTCCGGATCTCTCACGGACCAAGGTTCAGATCCTGTTTTTTGAATTTTTATCTCTGCCGGGGTTTCCACTTTTCTCTTTTTAGAAGCTACCTCTGCGTAAGAGATCTTATTGTCTTCCACGCGCGATGCTCCCACTTTTATCTCTATGTTTTTAGGTATAGCTCCGGTTGATGTGTCCATCTTAATAGGACTTGTAGTTCCCGAAGTTTGAATCGCGGAATCCTTGGTTGTAGGACTAATATTCATAGAAGGAGATTCTTTGACTAACTGGATTTTGCTTTTCAATTCATAAGAATTGAGAAGTTGATCCTTCATTTTGATAATATAATCTATCTCTTTAGGTAAACTTTTTATTATGTCCTTATACCCCATCCTGATATTTTTACAGGTTGGGATATATGCGGCCAAATCTTTTACCCTTTGTTGTGTCTTGAATAATTCCTTACTTACTCGTTTGGAATATTTCGTGACGTTCTCCTGTAACTTGACTTCTGTGGGTTTATTCACAGAAAGTGATGGTACAAATAAGTCCGTCATGGATCTTATTTTTGGTTTACTCTTTTCCGAATCTGTCGTGGGTCTTGTAGATGTTTTAATCTTTTCCATTGCTTTTGTAAATATTCTAGTCTTGTATTTTTTCCCTTTTACAGGTTTAGTATTATCGTCCACATCAGGAGTGGTTTTGGTGAGGTCTACTTCAAAGAGACCCGGAATCCTACCAAAGCCACTCGGACCAGGAATACTCTGATCCGGCGAATTAGACCATTTGGTCTTTTCTATTGTCGGATCCGTCGTCCAATCCATGTTTTCCTCGACATTACTAATTGTTTTTCCTTTTCTAGGTGGAGTCGACCCAGAACCGGGACCAGGACCCTCCATAGGATCATCCCCAGGACCCAGCACTGGATCAGGACCCAAGGTAACTCCAGTATCCATAGCAGGTAAGTCTACGCCAGGTAGGTTTTCAGTTTCCATTGGTATTTCTTTTTCTTTTCTAGGTAGATCACCCCCAGATGCAGGTAAGTCTTTTTTGGAAGGTTCTCTAGCTTTTTTCTTTTCTTCTTTTCGAAGAATTCGCTTTTTGATCTTCTCAAGCTTTTCTTCCTCTATTCTTTTTTCTTCCTGTTCTTCTTTCCATTTCTGGATCCAAGGTATTACTATCATGGATAAGATTTCCTGCTCGGTTTCGAGCTCTTCTAACTTATCCTCTAATTCTTTTTCCTTATCCATGTTCATCCGGACTTTTTGCATTATACTCCTGCTTCTGATGTCCATCAATGTTCTTATATTTTGACAATTGATGTCCATTCTTTCAGCAAGAATTCCTTTCTGTTCCGGTGTCAATTCAGAGGTGTCTCCTGTACCTATGATCGCTGCTTCTTCCTTGAATTTATCTATTAAGATAATTTCCGGATTTTGAGATTCCGCAATCCTAGTGTTCAGACTTTTATCCTCTTCTTCTGAGTCCGTATAAATTAATGGTTTGGGTTTAGGGTTACCCTTGCGGTGACCCTTCCCTTTCCGTTCTTTTTGGATCTCTTGTTTTTCCGAATCGCTCATTGACAGACTATCCAACTCTGAATCCATAGTGGTCCAGTCTGGATCTCCGTCTTCAGTGTCAGAATCTGACATTGCCTCCTTGGAGTCAGCGTCCGAGTCCTTATCTAGTCCGGTAACTTGATCCTTTGACGGGTCCTCAATGGCAGTTGAGGCACCCGTCTCAGGATTATCCCCCTCTGGAGGGGGATCTACCTTTGTAGTGGCTTCTTGCTGCGGGACCAAAGGGTCCAACCCCGCAGCCTCGACGTGACATGATGACGACCCGGGGGGTGCCGTCGAGCTAACCTCCCCCGTGCCGGCACTAGGGTCTCCCTCCCTTGCGCCGTAAACTTTTTCTTCGATCGGTGAATCCAGACTAAGCAGAGTATCAAGCTCTCCAGCTAGACCACCGAACTTGCCCGCTCGTCGCCAAAGAATCAGTCCCTGGAGCGGACCTGTTTCGTATTCTCGCTGCCACGAGGAGATCCCAAGGCCCGCCCACGCACCTGCCTACTCCGTTCGCACACTGTTTCAGCCGAAGCTTCCACAGAGTCCCGGGGCCACCACGAGGAGGTGGAGTAGGAGGATTTTGACCAAAGAGGACCCTCAACTTCACCGAAATTCTCCGTTCAAGGCCTCTCTCCCAAGAACCCACCGAAGGTGAGTAATCAGGTAAGTACCTCTTCAGGAGAACATCAGTTCCATCGAGGTTTCATCATAGATGTGGGGGAATCCCAAGAGGCACACGAGGTCCTCGAGGTCATTCCCACACCCACTCCGAATCCTCTCCGGCCTTCAGACCCCATCATAAACACGTCTAAACGTGTCGAAACGATCACTAACACGTCTAAACCTGTGTAAACTTGTCTAAACAAGTCTAAACGTGTCTAAACGTGTCGAAACGATCATACACACGTCTAAACTTGTCGAAACGATCATAAACACGTCTAAACTTGTCGAAACGATCATAAACACGTCTAAACTTGTCGAAACCATCATAAACACGTCTAAACGTGTCGAAACGATCACTAACACGTCTAAACCTGTGTAAACTTGTCTAAACAAGTCTAAACGTGTCTAAACGTGTCGAAACGATCATAAACACGTCTAAACTTGTCGAAACGATCATAAACACGTCTAAACGTGTCGAAACGATCATTAACCCGTCTAAACCTGTCTAAACTTAGCTAAACAAGTCTGAACGTGTATAAATGTGTCGAAACGACCATAAACGCGTCTAAACGTGTCGAAACGATCAATAACACGTCTAAACCTGTCTAAACTTGTCTAAACAATTCTAAACGTGTCTAAGCGTGTCTAAAGGATCATAAACACGTCTAAACTTGTCGAGACGATCATAAACACGACTAAACGTGCCGAAACGATCATAAACACGTCTAAACGTGTCGAAACGATCATAAACGCGTCTAAACGTGTCTAAAATTGTCAAAACACGTCTAATCGTGTCTAGACGTGTCGAAACGATCATAAACGCGTCTAAACGTGTCTAAACGATCATAAATGCGTCCAAACGTGTCGAAGCGATCATAAACACGTCTAAACCCGTCTAAACTTGTCTAAACGTGTCTAAACTTGTCTAAACGATAATAAACACGTCTAAACTTGTCGAAACGATCATGAACACGTCTAAACCTGTGTAAACTTGTCTAAACAAGTCTAAACGTGTCTAAACGTGTCGAAACGATCATAAACACGTCTAAACTTGTCGAAACGATCATAAACACGTCTAAACCTGTCTACACTTTTCTAATAAAGTCTAAACGTGTCTAGACGTGTCGAAACGATCATAAATGCGTCCAAACGTGTCGAAGCGATCATAAACACGTCTAAACCCGTCTAAACTTGTCTAAACGTGTCTAAACTTGTCTAAACGATAATAAACACGTCTAAACTTGTCGAAACGATCAGAAACGCGTCTAAACTTGTCGAAACGATCATAAATACGTCTAAACTTGTCGAAACGATCATAAACACGTCTAAACTTGTCGAAACCATCATAAACACGTCTAAACGTGTCGAAACGATCACTAACACGTCTAAACCTGTGTAAACTTGTCTAAACAAGTCTAAACGTGTCTAAACGTGTCGAAACGATCATAAACACGACTAAACGTGCCGAAACGATCATAAACACGTCTAAACGTGTCGAAACGATCATAAACGCGTCTAAACGTGTCTAAAATTGTCAAAACACGTCTAATCGTGTCTAAACGTGTCGAAACGATCATTAACACGTCTAAACCTGTCTAAACAATTCTGAACGTGTCTAAGCGTGTCGAAACGATCATAAACGCGTCTAAACGTGCCGAAACGATCATAAAGACGTCTAAACGTGTCGAAGCGATCATAAACACGTCTAAAGCTGTCTAAACTTAGCTAAACAAGTCTAAACGTGTCTAAATGTGTCGAAACGACCATAAACGTGTCTAAACGTGTCGAAACGATCATAAACACGTCTAAACTTGTCGAAACCATCATAAACACGTCTAAACGTGTCGAAACGATCATTAACACGTCTAAACCTGTGTAAACTTGTCTAAACAAGTCTGAACGTGTCTAAGCGTGTCGAAACGATCATAAACGCGTCTGAACGTGCCGAAACGATCATAAAGACGTCTAAACGTGTCGAAACGATCATAAACACGTCTAAAGCTGTCTAAACTTAGCTAAACAAGTCTAAACGTGTATAAATGTGTCGAAACGACCATAAACGCGTCTAAACGTGTCGAAACGATCATAAACACGTCTAAACTTGTCGAAACGATCATAAACACGTCTAAACCTGTCTACACTTATCTAATAAAGTCTAAACGTGTCTAGACGTGTCGAAACGATCATAAACGCGTCTAAACGTGTCGAAACGATCATAAACACGTCTAAACGTGTCGAAACGATCATTAACCCGTCTAAACCTGTCTAAACTTAGCTAAACAAGTCTAAACGTGTATAAATGTGTCGAAACGACCATAAACGCGTCTAAACGTGTCGAAACGATCATAAACACGTCTAAAGCTGTCTAAACTTAGCTAAACAAGTCTAAACGAGTCTAAATTTGTCGAAACGACCATAAACGCGTCTAAACGTGTCTAAACGATCATACACGCGTCCAAACGTGTCGAAGCGATCATAAACACGTCTAAACCCGTCTAAACTTGTCGAAACGATCAATAACACGTCTAAACCTGTCTAAACTTGTCTAAACAATTCTAAACGTGTCTAAGCGTGTCTAAAGGATCATAAACACGTCTAAACTTGTCGAGACGATCATAAACACGACTAAACGTGCCGAAACGATCATTAACACGTTTAAACTTGTCTATACAATTCTAAACGTGTCTAAGCGTGTCGATACGATCATAAACGCGTCTAAACGTGCCGAAACGATCATAAACACGTCTAAACTTGTCGAAACGATCGGAATCGCGTCTTAGCGTGTCTAAAGGATCATAAACACGTCTAAACGTGTCGAAGCGATCATAAACGCGTCTAAACGTGTCTAAAATTGTCAAAACACGTCTAATCGTGTCTAAACGTGTCGAAACGATCATTAACACGTCTAAACCTGTCTAAACAATTCTGAACGTGTCTAAGCGTGTCGAAACGATCATAAACGCGTCTAAACGTGCCCAAACGATCATAAAGACGTCTAAACGTGTCGAAACGATCATAAACACGTCTAAAGCTGTCTAAACTTAGCTAAACAAGTCTAAACGTGTCTAAATGTGTCGAAACGACCATAAACGTGTCTAAACGTGTCTTAACGATCATGAACACGTCTAAACCTGTGTAAACTTGTCTAAACAAGTCTAAACGTGTCTAAACGTGTCGAAACGATCATAAACACGTCTAAACGTGTCTAAACGATCATAAACACGTCTAAACTTGTCGAAACCATCATGAATACGTCTAAACTGGTCGAAACGATCATAAACACGTCGAAACGTGTCTAAAATTGTCAAAACACGTCTAATCGTGTCTAAACGTGTCGAAACGATCATTAACACGTCTAAACCTGTCTAAACAATTCTGAACGTGTCTAAGCGTGTCGAAACGATCATAAACGCGTCTAAACGTGCCGAAACGATCATAAAGACGTCTAAACGTGTCGAACCGATCATAAACACGTCTAAAGCTGTCTAAACATAGCTAAACAAGTCTAAACGTGTCTAAATGTGTCGAAACGACCATAAACGTGTCTAAACGTGTCTAAACGATCATAAACGCGTCCAAACGTGTCTAAAATTGTCAAAACACGTCTAAACGTGTCTAAACGTGTCGAAACGATCATTAACACGTCTAAACCTAACTAAACAATTCTGAACGTGTCTAAACGTGTCGAAACGATCATAAACACGTCTAAACTTGTCGAAACGATCATAAACACGTCTAAACCTGTCTACACTTATCTAATAAAGTCTAAACGTGTCTAGACGTGTCGAAACGATCATAAACGCGTCTAAACGTGTCGAAACGATCATAAACACGTCTAAACGTGTCGAAACGATCATTAACCCGTCTAAACCTGTCTAAACTTAGCTAAACAAGTCTAAACGTGTATAAATGTGTCGAAACGACCATAAACGCGTCTAAACGTGTCGAAACGATCATAAACACGTCTAAAGCTGTCTAAACTTAGCTAAACAAGTCTAAACGAGTCTAAATTTGTCGAAACGACCATAAACGCGTCTAAACGTGTCTAAACGATCATACACGCGTCCAAACGTGTCGAAGCGATCATAAACACGTCTAAACCCGTCTAAACTTGTCGAAACGATCAATAACACGTCTAAACCTGTCTAAACTTGTCTATACAATTCTAAACGTGTCTAAGCGTGTCTAAAGGATCATAAACACGTCTAAACTTGTCGAGACGATCATAAACACGACTAAACGTGCCGAAACGATCATCAACACGTTTAAACTTGTCTATACAATTCTAAACGTGTCTAAGCGTGTCGATACGATCATAAACGCGTCTAAACGTGCCGAAACGATCATAAACACGTCTAAACTTGTCGAAACGATCGGAATCGCGTCTTAGCGTGTCTAAAGGATCATAAACACGTCTAAACGTGTCGAAGCGATCATAAACGCGTCTAAACGTGTCTAAAATTGTCAAAACACGTCTAATCGTGTCTAAACGTGTCGAAACGATCATTAACACGTCTAAACCTGTCTAAACAATTCTGAACGTGTCTAAGCGTGTCGAAACGATCATAAACGCGTCTAAACGTGCCCAAACGATCATAAAGACGTCTAAACGTGTCGAAACGATCATAAACACGTCTAAAGCTGTCTAAACTTAGCTAAACAAGTCTAAACGTGTCTAAATGTGTCGAAACGACCATAAACGTGTCTAAACGTGTCGAAACGATCATGAACACGTCTAAACCGGTGTAAACTTGTCTAAACAAGTTTAAACGTGTCTAAACGTGTCGAAACGATCATAAACACGTCTAAACGTGTCTAAACGATCATAAACACGTCTAAACTTGTCGAAACCATCATGAATACGTCTAAACTGGTCGAAACGATCATAAACACGTCGAAACGTGTCTAAAATTGTCAAAACACGTCTAATCGTGTCTAAACGTGTCGAAACGATCATTAACACGTCTAAACCTGTCTAAACAATTCTGAACGTGTCTAAGCGTGTCGAAACGATCATAAACGCGTCTAAACGTGCCGAAACGATCATAAAGACGTCTAAACGTGTCGAACCGATCATAAACACGTCTAAAGCTGTCTAAACTTAGCTAAACAAGTCTAAACGTGTCTAAATGTGTCGAAACGACCATAAACGTGTCTAAACGTGTCTAAACGATCATAAACGCGTCCAAACGTGTCTAAAATTGTCAAAACACGTCTAAACGTGTCTAAACGTGTCGAAACGATCATTAACACGTCTAAACCTGACTAAACAATTCTGAACGTGTCTAAGCGTGTCGAAACGATCATAAACGCGTCTAAACGTGCCGAAACGATCATGAACACGTCTAAACCTGTGTAAACTTGTCTAAACAAGTCTAAACGTGTCTAAACGTGTCGAAACGATCATAAACACGTCTAAACTTGTCGAAACGATCATAAACACGTCTAAACCTGTCTACACTTATCTAATAAAGTCTAAACGTGTCTAGACGTGTCGAAACGATCATAAACGCGTCTAAACGTGTCTAAACGATCATAAATGCGTCCAAACGTGTCGAAGCGATCATAAACACGTCTAAACCCGTCTAAACAAGTCTAAACGTGTCTAAACGTGTCGAAACGATCATAAACACGTCTAAACTTGTCGAAACGATCATAAACACGTCTAAACCTGTCTACACTTATCTAATAAAGTCTAAACGTGTCTAGACGTGTCGAAACGATCATAAACGCGTCTAAACGTGTCTAAACGATCATAAATGCGTCCAAACGTGTCGAAGCGATCATAAACACGTCTAAACCCGTCTAAACTTGTCTAAACGTGTCTAAAATTGTCTAAACGATAATAAACACGTCTAAACTTGTCGAAACGATCAGAAACGCGTCTAAACTTGTCGAAACGATCATAAATACGTCTAAACTTGTCGAAACGATCATAAACACGTCTAAACTTGTCGAAACGATCATAAACACGTCTAAACTTGTCGAAACCATCATAAACACGTCTAAACGTGTCGAAACGATCACTAACACGTCTAAACCTGTGTAAACTTGTCTAAACAAGTCTAAACGTGTCTAAACGTGTCGAAACGATCATAAACACGTCTAAACTTGTCGAAACGATCATAAACACGTCTAAACGTGTCGAAACGATCATTAACCCGTCTAAACCTGTCTAAACTTAGCTAAACAAGTCTGAACGTGTATAAATGTGTCGAAACGACCATAAACGCGTCTAAACGTGTCGAAACGATCAATAACACGTCTAAACCTGTCTAAACTTGTCTAAACAATTCTAAACGTGTCTAAGCGTGCCTAAAGGATCATAAACACGTCTAAACTTGTCGAGACGATCATAAACACGACTAAACGTGCCGAAACGATCATAAACACGTCTAAACGTGTCGAAACGATCATAAACGCGTCTAAACGTGTCTAAAATTGTCAAAACACGTCTAATCGTGTCTAAACGTGTCGAAACGATCATTAACACGTCTAAACCTGTCTAAACAATTCTGAACGTGTCTAAGCGTGTCGAAACGATCATAAACGCGTCTAAACGTGCCGAAACGATCATAAAGACGTCTAAACGTGTCGAAACGATCATAAACACGTCTAAACTTGTCGAAACGATCATAAACACGTCTAAACCTGTCTACACTTATCTAATAAAGTCTAAACGTGTCTAGACGTGTCGAAACGATCATAAACGCGTCTAAACGTGTCTAAACGATCATAAATGCGTCCAAACGTGTCGAAGCGATCATAAACACGTCTAAACCCGTCTAAACTTGTCTAAACGTGTCTAAACTTGTCTAAACGATAATAAACACGTCTAAACTTGTCGAAACGATCAGAAACGCGTCTAAACGTGCCGAAACGATCATAAAGACGTCTAAACGTGTCGAAACGATCATAAACACGTCTAAACTTGTCGAAACGATCATAAACACGTCTAAACCTGTCTACACTTATCTAATAAAGTCTAAACGTGTCTAGACGTGTCGAAACGATCATAAACGCGTCTAAACGTGTCTAAACGATCATAAATGCGTCCAAACGTGTCGAAGCGATCATAAACACGTCTAAACCCGTCTAAACTTGTCTAAACGTGTCTAAACTTGTCGAAACGATCATAAACACGTCTAAACTTGTCGAAACCATCATAAACACGTCTAAACGTGTCGAAACGATCACTAACACGTCTAAACCTGTGTAAACTTGTCTAAACAAGTCTAAACGTGTCTAAACGTGTCGAAAACGATCATAAACACGTCTAAACTTGTCGAAACGATCATAAACACGTCTAAACGTGTCGAAACGATCATTAACCCGTCTAAACCTGTCTAAACTTAGCTAAACAATTCTGAACGTGTCTAAGCGTGTCGAAACGATCATAAACGCGTCTAAACGTGCCGAAACGATCAGAAACGCGTCTAAACTTGTCGAAACGATCATAAACACGTCTAAACGTGTCGAAACGATCATTAACCGTCTAAACCTGTCTAAACTTAGCTAAACAAGTCTGAACGTGTATAAATGTGTCGAAACGACCATAAACGCGTCTAAACGTGTCGAAACGATCAATAACACGTCTAAACCTGTCTAAACTTGTCTAAACAATTCTAAACGTGTCTAAGCGTGTCTAAAGGATCATAAACACGTCTAAACTTGTCGAGACGATCATAAACACGACTAAACGTGCCGAAACGATCATAAACACGTCTAAACGTGTCGAAACGATCATAAACGCGTCTAAACGTGTCTAAAATTGTCAAAACACGTCTAATCGTGTCTAAACGTGTCGAAACGATCATTAACACGTCTAAACCTGTGTAACATTGTCTAAACAAGTCTAAACGTGTCTAAACGTGTCGAAACGATCATAAACACGTCTAAACTTGTCGAAACGATCATAAACACGCTCTAAACCTGTCTACACTTATCTAATAAAGTCTAAACGTGTCTAGACGTGTCGAAACGATCATAAACGCGTCTAACGTGTCTAAAACGATCATAAATGCGTCCAAACGTGTCGAAGCGATCATAAACACGTCTAAACCCGTCTAAACTTATCTAAACGTGTCTAAACTTGTCTAAACGATAATAAACACGTCTAACTTGTCGAAACGATCATGAACACGTCTAAACCTGTGTAAACTTGTCTAAACAAGTCTAAACTGTCTAAAACGTGTCGAAACGATCATAAACACGTCTAAACTTGTCGAAACGATCATAAACACGTCTAAACCTGTCTACACTTATCTAATAAAGTCTAAACGTGTCTAGACGTGTCGAAAACGATCATAAACGCGTCTAAACGTGTCTAAACGATCATAAATGCGTCCAAACGTGTCGAAGCGATCATAAACACGTCTAAACCCGTCTAAACTTGTCTAAACGTGTCTAAACTTGTCTAAACGATAATAAACACGTCTAAACTTGTCGAAACGATCAGAAACGCGTCTAAACTTGTCGAAACGATCATAAATACGTCTAAACTTGTCGAAACGATCATAAACACGTCTAAACTTGTCGAAACCATCATAAACACGTCTAAACGTGTCGAAACGATCACTAACACGTCTAAACCTGTGTAAACTTGTCTAAACAAGTCTAAACGTGTCTAAACGTGTCGAAACGATCATAAACACGTCTAAACTTGTCGAAACGATCATAAACACGTCTAAACGTGTCGAAACGATCATTAACCCGTCTAAACCTGTCTAAACTTAGCTAAACAAGTCTGAACGTGTATAAATGTGTCGAAACGACCATAAACGCGTCTAAACGTGTCGAAACGATCACTAACACGTCTAAACCTGTCTAAACTTGTCTAAACAATTCTAGAACGTGTCTAAGCGTGTCTAAAGGATCATAAACACGTCTAAACTTGTCGAGACGATCATAAACACGACTAAACGTGCCGAAACGATCATAAACACGTCTAAACGTGTCGAAACGATCATAAACGCGTCTAAACGTGTCTAAAATTGTCAAAACACGTCTAATCGTGTCTAAACGTGTCGAAACGATCATTAACACGTCTAAACCTGTCTAAACAATTCTGAACGTGTCTAAGCGTGTCGAAACGATCATAAACGCGTCTAAACGTGCCGAAACGATCATAAAGACGTCTAGAACGTGTCGAAACGATCATAAACACGTGTAAAGCTGTCTAAAACTTAGCTAAACAAGTCTAAACGTGTCTAAATGTGTCGAAACGACCATAAACGTGTCTAAACGTGTCGAAACGATCATAAACACGTCTAAACTTGTCGAAACCATCATAAACACGTCTAAACGTGTCGAAACGATCATTAACACGTCTAAACCTGTGTAAACTTGTCTAAACAAGTCTGAACGTGTCTAAGCGTGTCGAAACGATCATAAACGCGTCTGAACGTGCCGAAACGATCATAAAGACGTCTAAACGTGTCGAAACGATCATAAACACGTCTAAAGCTGTCTAAACTTAGCTAAACAAGTCTAAACGTGTATAAATGTGTCGAAACGACCATAAACGCGTCTAAACGTGTCGAAACGATCATAAACACGTCTAAAGCTGTCTAAACTTAGCTAAACAAGTCTAAACGAGTCTAAATGTGTCGAAACGACCATAAACGCGTCTAAACGTGTCGAAACGATCATAAACACGTCTAAAACTTGTCGAAACGATCATAAACACGTCTAAACGTGTCGAAACGATCATTAGCACGTTTAAACCTGTGTAAACTTGTCTAAACAAGTCTAAACGTGTATAAGTGTGTCGAAACGACCATAAACGCGTCTAAACGTGTCGAAACGATCATAAACACGTCTAAACTTGTCGAAACGATCATAAACACGACTAAACTTGTCGAAACGATCATAAACACGTCTAAACGTGTCGAAACGATCATTAACACGTTTAAACCTGTGTAAACTTGTCTAAACAAGTCTAAACGTGTATAAATGTGTCGAAACGACCATAAACGCGTCTAAACGTGTCGAAACGATCATAAACACGTCTAAAGCTGTCTAAACTTAGCTAAACAAGTCTAAACGAGTCTAAATGTGTCGAAACGACCATAAACGCGTCTAAACGTGTCGAAACGTTCATAAACACGTCTAAACTTGTCGAAACGATCAGAAACGCGTCTAAACTTGTCGAAACGATCATAAATACGTCTAAACTTGTCGAAACGATCATAAACACGTCTAAACTTGTCGAAACCATCATAAACACGTCTAAACGTGTCGAAACGATCACTAACACGTCTAAACCTGTGTAAACTTGTCTAAACAAGTCTAAACGTGTCTAAACGTGTCGAAACGATCATAAACGCGTCTAAACGTGTCGAAACGATCATAAACGCGTCTAAACGTGTCTAAAATTGTCAAAACACGTCTAATCGTGTCTAAACGTGTCGAAACGATCATTAACACGTCTAAACCTGTCTAAACAATTCTGAACGTGTCTAAGCGTGTCGAAACGATCATAAACGCGTCTAAACGTGCCGAAACGATCATAAAGACGTCTAAACGTGTCGAAACGATCATAAACACGTGTAAAGCTGTCTAAACTTAGCTAAACAAGTCTAAACGTGTCTAAATGTGTCGAAACGACCATAAACGTGTCTAAACGTGTCGAAACGATCATAAACACGTCTAAACTTGTCGAAACCATCATAAACACGTCTAAACGTGTCGAAACGATCATTAACACGTCTAAACCTGTGTAAACTTGTCTAAACAAGTCTGAACGTGTCTAAGCGTGTCGAAACGATCATAAACGCGTCTGAACGTGCCGAAACGATCATAAAGACGTCTAAACGTGTCGAAACGATCATAAACACGTCTAAACCCGTCTACACTTATCTAATAAAGTCTAACGTGTCTAAGCGTGTCGAAACGATCATAAACGCGTCTAAACGTGTCGAAACGATCATGAACACGTCTAAACCTGTGTAAACTTGTCTAAACAAGTCTAAACGTGTCTAAACGTGTCGAAACGATCATAAACACGTCTAAACTTGTCGAAACGATCATAAACGCGTCTAAACGTGTCTAAACGATCATAAACGCGTCCAAACGTGTCGAAGCGATCATAAACACGTCTAAACCCGTCTAAACTTGTCTAAACAATTCTAAACGTGTCTAAGCGTGACGAAACGATCAGAATCGCGTCTTAGCGTGTCGAAACGATCATAAACACGTCTAAAACCTGTCTAATTTTGTCTAAACAATTCTAAACGTGTCTAAACTTGTCTAAACGATAATAAACACGTCTAAACTTGTCGAAACGATCATTAACACGTCTAAACCTGTGTAAACTTGTCTAAACAAGTCTGAACGTGTCTAAGCGTGTCGAAACGATCATAAACGCGTCTAAACGTGCCGAAACGATCATAAACGCGTCCAAACGTGTCGAAGCGATCATAAACACGTCTAAACCCGTCTAAACTTGTCTAAACAATTCTAAACGTGTCTAAGCGTGTCGAAACGATCAGAATCGCGTCTTAGCGTGTCGAAACGATCATAAACACGTCTAAACCTGTCTAAACTTGTCTAAACAATTCTAAACGTGTCTAAACTTGTCTAAACGATAATAAACACGTCTAAACTTGTCGAAACGATCATTAACACGTCTAAACTTGTCTATACAATTCTAAACGTGTCTAAGCGTGTCGATACGATCATAAACGCGTCTAAACGTGCCGAAACGATCATAAATACGTCTAAACTTGTCGAAACGATCATAAACACGACTAAACGTGCCGAAACGATCATAAACACGTTCTAAACGTGTCGAAACGATCATAAACGCGTCTAAACGTGTCTAAAATTGTCAAAACACGTCTAATCGTGTCTAAACGTGTCGAAACGATCATTAACACGTCTAAACCTGTCTAAACAATTCTGAACGTGTCTAAGCGTGTCGAAACGATCATAAACGCGTCTAAACGTGCCGAAACGATCATAAAGACGTCTAAACGTGTCGAAACGATCATAAACACGTCTAAACTTGTCGAAACGATCATAAACACGTCTAAACCTGTCTACACTTATCTAATAAAGTCTAAACGTGTCTAGACGTGTCGAAACGATCATAAACGCGTCTAAACGTGTCTAAACGATCATAAATGCGTCCAAACGTGTCGAAGCGATCATAAACACGTCTAAAACCCGTCTAAACTTGTCTAAACGTGTCTAAACTTGTCTAAACGATAATAAACACGTCTAAACTTGTCGAAACGATCAGAAACGCGTCTAAACGTGCCGAAACGATCATAAAGACGTCTAAACGTGTCGAAACGATCATAAACACGTCTAAACTTGTCGAAACGATCATAAACACGTCTAAACCTGTCTACACTTATCTAATAAAGTCTAAACGTGTCTAGACGTGTCGAAACGATCATAAACGCGTCTAAACGTGTCTAAACGATCATAAATGCGTCCAAACGTGTCGAAGCGATCATAAACACGTCTAAACCCGTCTAAACTTGTCTAAACGTGTCTAAACTTGTCGAAACGATCATAAACACGTCTAAACTTGTCGAAACCATCATAAACACGTCTAAACGTGTCGAAACGATCACTAACACGTCTAAACCTGTGTAAACTTGTCTAAACAAGTCTAAAACGTGTCTAAACGTGTCGAAACGATCATAAACACGTCTAAACTTGTCGAAACGATCATAAACACGTCTAAACGTGTCGAAACGATCATTAACCCGTCTAAACCTGTCTAAACTTAGCTAAACAATTCTGAACGTGTCTAAGCGTGTCGAAACGATCATAAACGCGTCTAAACGTGCCGAAACGATCAGAAACGCGTCTAAACTTGTCGAAACGATCATAAACACGTCTAAACGTGTCGAAACGATCATTAACCCGTCTAAACCTGTCTAAACTTAGCTAAACAAGTCTGAACGTGTATAAATGTGTCGAAACGACCATAAACGCGTCTAAACGTGTCGAAACGATCAATAACACGTCTAAACCTGTCTAAACTTGTCTAAACAATTCTAAACGTGTCTAAGCGTGTCTAAAGGATCATAAACACGTCTAAACTTGTCGAGACGATCATAAACACGACTAAACGTGCCGAAACGATCATAAACACGTCTAAACGTGTCGAAACGATCATAAACGCGTCTAAACGTGTCTAAAATTGTCAAAACACGTCTAATCGTGTCTAAACGTGTCGAAACGATCATTAACACGTCTAAACCTGTGTAAACTTGTCTAAACAAGTCTAAACGTGTCTAAACGTGTCGAAACGATCATAAACACGTCTAAACTTGTCGAAACGATCATAAACACGTCTAAACCTGTCTACACTTATCTAATAAAGTCTAAACGTGTCTAGACGTGTCGAAACGATCATAAACGCGTCTAAACGTGTCTAAACGATCATAAATGCGTCCAAACGTGTCGAAGCGATCATAAACACGTCTAAACCCGTCTAAACTTATCTAAACGTGTCTAAACTTGTCTAAACGATAATAAACACGTCTAAACTTGTCGAAACGATCATGAACACGTCTAAACCTGTGTAAACTTGTCTAAACAAGTCTAAACGTGTCTAAACGTGTCGAAACGATCATAAACACGTCTAAACTTGTCGAAACGATCATAAACACGTCTAAACCTGTCTACACTTATCTATAAAGTCTAAACGTGTCTAGACGTGTCGAAACGATCATAAACGCGTCTAAACGTGTCTAAACGATCATAAATGCGTCCAAACGTGTCGAAGCGATCATAAACACGTCTAAACCCGTCTAAACTTGTCTAAACGTGTCTAAACTTGTCTAAACGATAATAAACACGTCTAAACTTGTCGAAACGATCAGAAACGCGTCTAAACGTGTCTAAACGATCATAAACGCGTCCAAACGTGTCGAAGCGATCATAAACACGTCTAAACCCGTCTAAACTTGTCTAAACAATTCTAAACGTGTCTAAGCGTGACGAAACGATCAGAATCGCGTCTTAGCGTGTCGAAACGATCATAAACACGTCTAAACCTGTCTAAACTTGTCTAAACAATTCTAAACGTGTCTAAACTTGTCTAAACGATAATAAACACGTCTAAACTTGTCGAAACGATCATTAACACGTCTAAACTTGTCTATACAATTCTAAACGTGTCTAAGCGTGTCGATACGATCATAAACGCGTCTAAACGTGCCGAAACGATCATAAATACGTCTAAACTTGTCGAAACGATCAGAATCGCGTCTTAGCGTGTCGAAACCATCATAAACACGTATAAACGTGTCGAAACGATCATTAACACGTCTAAACCTGTGTAAACTTGTCTAAACAAGTCTGAACGTGTCTAAGCGTGTCGAAACGATCATAAACGCGTCCTAAACGTGCCGAAACGATCATAAAGACGTCTAAACGTGTCGAAACGATCATTAACACGTTTAAACCTGTGTAAACTTGTCTAAACAAGTCTAAACGTGTCTAAACGTGTCGAAACGATCATAAACACGTCTAAACTTGTCGAAACGATCATAAACGCGTCTAAACCTGTGTAAACTTGTCTAAACAAGTCTAAACGTGTCTAAACGTGTCGAAACGATCATAAACACGTCTAAACTTGTCGAAACGATCATAAACACGTCTAAACGTGTCGAAACGATCATTAACCCGTCTAAACCTGTCTAAACTTAGCTAAACAAGTCTGAACGTGTATAAATGTGTCGAAACGACCATAAACGCGTCTAAACGTGTCGAAACGATCACTAACACGTCTAAACCTGTCTAAACTTGTCTAAACAATTCTAAACGTGTCTAAGCGTGTCTAAAGGATCATAAACACGTCTAAACTTGTCGAGACGATCATAAACACGACTAAACGTGCCGAAACGATCATAAACACGTCTAAACGTGTCGAAACGATCATAAACGCGTCTAAACGTGTCTAAAATTGTCAAAACACGTCTAATCGTGTCTAAACGTGTCGAAACGATCATTAACACGTCTAAACCTGTCTAAACAATTCTGAACGTGTCTAAGCGTGTCGAAACGATCATAAACGCGTCTAAACGTGCCGAAACGATCATAAAGACGTCTAAACGTGTCGAAACGATCATAAACACGTGTAAAGCTGTCTAAACTTAGCTAAACAAGTCTAAACGTGTCTAAATGTGTCGAAACGACCATAAACGTGTCTAAACGTGTCGAAACGATCATAAACACGTCTAAACTTGTCGAAACCATCATAAACACGTCTAAACGTGTCGAAACGATCATTAACACGTCTAAACCTGTGTAAACTTGTCTAAACAAGTCTGAACGTGTCTAAGCGTGTCGAAACGATCATAAACGCGTCTGAACGTGCCGAAACGATCATAAAGACGTCTAAACGTGTCGAAACGATCATAAACACGTCTAAAGCTGTCTAAACTTAGCTAAACAAGTCTAAACGTGTATAAATGTGTCGAAACGACCATAAACGCGTCTAAACGTGTCGAAACGATCATAAACACGTCTAAAGCTGTCTAAACTTAGCTAAACAAGTCTAAACGAGTCTAAATGTGTCGAAACGACCATAAACGCGTCTAAACGTGTCGAAACGATCATAAACACGTCTAAACTTGTCGAAACGATCATAAACACGTCTAAACGTGTCGAAACGATCATTAGCACGTTTAAACCTGTGTAAACTTGTCTAAAACAAGTCTAAAACGTGTATAAGTGTGTCGAAACGACCATAAACGCGTCTAAACGTGTCGAAACGATCATAAACACGTCTAAACTTGTCGAAACGATCATAAACACGACTAAACTTGTCGAAACGATCATAAACACGTCTAAACGTGTCGAAACGATCATTAACACGTTTAAACCTGTGTAAACTTGTCTAAACAAGTCTAAACGTGTATAAATGTGTCGAAACGACCATAAACGCGTCTAAACGTGTCGAAACGATCATAAACACGTCTAAAGCTGTCTAAACTTAGCTAAACAAGTCTAAACGAGTCTAAATGTGTCGAAACGACCATAAACGCGTCTAAACGTGTCGAAACGATCATAAACACGTCTAAACTTGTCGAAACGATCAGAAACGCGTCTAAACTTGTCGAAACGATCATAAATACGTCTAAACTTGTCGAAACGATCATAAACACGTCTAAACTTGTCGAAACCATCATAAACACGTCTAAACGTGTCGAAACGATCACTAACACGTCTAAACCTGTGTAAACTTGTCTAAACAAGTCTAAACGTGTCTAAACGTGTCGAAACGATCATAAACGCGTCTAAACGTGTCGAAACGATCATAAACGCGTCTAAACGTGTCTAAAATTGTCAAAACACGTCTAATCGTGTCTAAACGTGTCGAAACGATCATTAACACGTCTAAACCTGTCTAAACAATTCTGAACGTGTCTAAGCGTGTCGAAACGATCATAAACGCGTCTAAACGTGCCGAAACGATCATAAAGACGTCTAAACGTGTCGAAACGATCATAAACACGTGTAAAGCTGTCTAAACTTAGCTAAACAAGTCTAAACGTGTCTAAATGTGTCGAAACGACCATAAACGTGTCTAAACGTGTCGAAACGATCATAAACACGTCTAAACTTGTCGAAACCATCATAAACACGTCTAAACGTGTCGAAACGATCATTAACACGTCTAAACCTGTGTAAACTTGTCTAAACAAGTCTGAACGTGTCTAAGCGTGTCGAAACGATCATAAACGCGTCTGAACGTGCCGAAACGATCATAAAGACGTCTAAACGTGTCGAAACGATCATAAACACGTCTAAACCCGTCTACACTTATCTAATAAAGTCTAAACGTGTCTAAGCGTGTCGAAACGATCATAAACGCGTCTAAACGTGTCGAAACGATCATGAACACGTCTAAACCTGTGTAAACTTGTCTAAACAAGTCTAAACGTCTAAACGTGTCGAAACGATCATAAACACGTCTAAACTTGTCGAAACGATCATAAACGCGTCTAAACGTGTCTAAACGATCATAAACGCGTCCAAACGTGTCGAAGCGATCATAAACACGTCTAAACCCGTCTAAACTTGTCTAAACAATTCTAAACGTGTCTAAGCGTGACGAAACGATCAGAATCGCGTCTTAGCGTGTCGAAACGATCATAAACACGTCTAAACCTGTCTAATTTTGTCTAAACAATTCTAAACGTGTCTAAACTTGTCTAAACGATAATAAACACGTCTAAACTTGTCGAAACGATCATTAACACGTCTAAACTTGTCTATACAATTCTAAACGTGTCTAAGCGTGTCGATACGATCATAAACGCGTCTAAACGTGCCGAAACGATCATAAATACGTCTAAACTTGTCGAAACGATCAGAATCGCGTCTTAGCGTGTCGAAACCATCATAAACACGTATAAACGTGTCGAAACGATCATTAACACGTCTAAACCTGTGTAAACTTGTCTAAACAAGTCTGAACGTGTCTAAGCGTGTCGAAACGATCATAAACGCGTCTAAACGTGCCGAAACGATCATAAACGCGTCCAAACGTGTCGAAGCGATCATAAACACGTCTAAACCCGTCTAAACTTGTCTAAACAATTCTAAACGTGTCTAAGCGTGTCGAAACGATCAGAATCGCGTCTTAGCGTGTCGAAACGATCATAAACACGTCTAAACCTGTCTAAACTTGTCTAAACAATTCTAAACGTGTCTAAACTTGTCTAAACGATAATAAACACGTCTAAACTTGTCGAAACGATCATTAACACGTCTAAACTTGTCTATACAATTCTAAACGTGTCTAAGCGTGTCGATACGATCATAAACGCGTCTAAACGTGCCGAAACGATCATAAATACGTCTAAACTTGTCGAAACGATCAGAATCGCGTCTTAGCGTGTCGAAACGATCATAAACACGTCTAAACCTGTCTAAACTTGTCTAAACAATTCTAAACGTGTCTAAGCGTGTCGAAACGATCATAAACGCGTCTAAACTTGTCGAAACGATCATGAACACGTCTAAACCTGTGTAAACTTGTCTAAACAAGTCTAAACGTGTCTAAACGTGTCGAAACGATCATAAACACGTCTAAACTTGTCGAAACGATCATAAACACGTCTAAACCTGTCTACACTTATCTAATAAAGTCTAAACGTGTCTAGACGTGTCGAAACGATCATAAACGCGTCTAAACGTGTCGAAACGATCATGAACACGTCTAAAGCTGTCTAAACTTAGCTAAACAAGTCTAAACGAGTCTAAATGTGTCGAAACGACCATAAACGCGTCTAAACGTGTCGAAACGATCATAAACACGTCTAAACCTGTCTAAACTTGTCTAAACAATTCTAAACGTGTCTAAGCGTGTCGAAACGATCATAAACGCGTCTAAACGTGTCGAAACGATCATGAACACGTCTAAACCTGTGTAAACTTGTCTAAACAAGTCTAAACGTGTCTAAACGTGTCGAAACGATCATAAACACGTCTAAACTTGTCGAAACGATCATAAACACGTCTAAACCCGTCTACACTTATCTAATATAGTCTAAACGTGTCTAAGCGTGTCGATACCATCATAAACGCGTCTAAACGTGCCGAAACGATCATAAATACGTCTAAACTTGTCGAAACGATCAGAATCGCGTCTTAGCGTGTCGAAACGATCATAAACACGTCTAAACCTGTCTAAACTTGTCTAAACAATTCTAAACGTGTCTAAGCGTGCCGAAACGATCATAAACGCGTCTAAACTTGTCGAAACGATCATGAACACGTCTAAACCTGTGTAAACTTGTCTAAACAAGTCTAAACGTGTCTAAACGTGTCGAAACGATCATAAACACGTCTAAACTTGTCGAAACGATCATAAACACGTCTAAACCTGTCTACACTTATCTAATAAAGTCTAAACGTGTCTAGACGTGTCGAAACGATCATAAACGCGTCTAAATGTGTCGAAACGATCATGAACACGTCTAAACCTGTGTAAACTTGTCTAAACAAGTCTAAACGTGTCTAAACGTGTCGAAACGATCATAAACACGTCTAAACTTGTCGAAACGATCATAAACACGTCTAAACCTGTCTACACTTATCTAATAAAGTCTAAACGTGTCTAGACGTGTCGAAACGATCATAAACGCGTCTAAATGTGTCGAAACGATCATGAACACGTCTAAACCTGTGTAAACTTGTCTAAACAAGTCTAAACGTGTCTAAACGTGTCGAAACGATCATAAACCCGTCTAAACTTGTCTAAACAATTCTAAACGTGTCTAAGCGTGACGAAACGATCAGAATCGCGTCTTAGCGTGTCGAAACGATCATAAACACGTCTAAACCTGTCTAAACTTGTCTAAACAATTCTAAACGTGTCTAAACTTGTCTAAACGATAATAAACACGTCTAAACTTGTCGAAACGATCATTAACACGTCTAAACTTGTCTATACAATTCTAAACGTGTCTAAGCGTGTCGATACGATCATAAACGCGTCTAAACGTGCCGAAACGATCATAAATACGTCTAAACTTGTCGAAACGATCAGAATCGCGTCTTAGCGTGTCGAAACCATCATAAACACGTATAAACGTGTCGAAACGATCATTAACACGTCTAAACCTGTGTAAACTTGTCTAAACAAGTCTGAACGTGTCTAAGCGTGTCGAAACGATCATAAACGCGTCTAAACGTGCCGAAACGATCATAAAGACGTCTAAACGTGTCGAAACGATCATTAACACGTTTAAACCTGTGTAAACTTGTCTAAACAAGTCTAAACGTGTCTAAACGTGTCGAAACGATCATAAACACGTCTAAACTTGTCGAAACGATCATAAACGCGTCTAAACGTGTCTAAACGATCATAAACGCGTCCAAACGTGTCGAAGCGATCATAAACACGTCTAAACCCGTCTAAACTTGTCTAAACAATTCTAAACGTGTCTAAGCGTGTCGAAACGATCAGAATCGCGTCTTACCGTGTCGAAACGATCATAAACACGTCTAAACCTGTCTAAACTTGTCTAAACAATTCTAAACGTGTCTAAACTTGTCTAAACGATAATAAACACGTCTAAACTTGTCGAAACGATCATTAACACGTCTAAACTTGTCTATACAATTCTAAACGTGTCTAAGCGTGTCGATACGATCATAAACGCGTCTAAACGTGCCGAAACGATCATAAATACGTCTAAACTTGTCGAAACGATCAGAATCGCGTCTTAGCGTGTCGAAACGATCATAAACACGTCTAAACCTGTCTAAACTTGTCTAAACAATTCTAAACGTGTCCAAGCGTGTCGAAACGATCATAAACGCGTCTAAACTTGTCGAAACGATCATGAACACGTCTAAACCTGTGTAAACTTGTCTAAACAAGTCTAAACGTGTCTAAACGTGTCGAAACGATCATAAACACGTCTAAACGTGTCGAAACGATCATAAACACGTCTAAACCTGTCTACACTTATCTAATAAAGTCTAAACGTGTCTAGACGTGTCGAAACGATCATAAACGCGTCTAAACGTGTCGAAACGATCATGAACACGTCTAAACCTGTGTAAACTTGTCTAAACAAGTCTAAACGTGTCTAAACGTGTCGAAACGATCATAAACACGTCTAAACTTGTCGAAACGATCATAAACACGTCTAAACCCGTCTACACTTATCTAATAAAGTCTAAACGTGTCTAAGCGTGTCGAAACGATCATAAACGCGTCTAAACGTGTCGAAACGATCATGAACACGTCTAAACCTGTGTAAACTTGTCTAAACAAGTCTAAACGTGTCTAAACGTGTCGAAACGATCATAAACACGTCTAAACTTGTCGAAACGATCATAAACGCGTCTAAACGTGTCTAAACGATCATAAACGCGTCCAAACGTATCGAAGCGATCATAAACACGTCTAAACCCGTCTAAACTTGTCTAAACAATTCTAAACGTGTCTACGCGTGTCGAAACGATCAGAATCGCGTCTTAGCGTGTCGAAACGATCATAAACACGTCTAAACCTGTCTAAACTTGTCTAAACAATTCTAAACGTGTCTAAACTTGTCTAAACGATAATAAACACGTCTAAACTTGTCGAAACGATCATTAACCCGTCTAAACCTGTCTAAACTTAGCTAAACAAGTCTAAACGTGTATAAATGTGTCGAAACGACCATAAACGCGTCTAAACGTGTCGAAACGATCATAAACACGTCTAAAGCTGTCTAAACTTAGCTAAACAAGTCAAACGAGTCTAAATGTGTCGAAACGACCATAAACGTGTCTAAACGTGTCGAAACCATCATAAACACGTCTAAACGTGTCGAAACGATCATTAACACGTCTAAACCTGTGTAAACTTGTCTAAACAAGTCTGAACGTGTCTAAGCGTGTCGAAACGATCATAAACGCGTCTAAACGTGCCGAAACGATCACAAAGACGTCTAAACGTGTCGAAACGATCATAAACACGTCTAAAGCTGTCTAAACTTAGCTAAACAAGTCTAAACGTGTACGAATGTGTCGAAACGACCATAAACGCGTCTAAACGTGTCGAAACGATCATAAACACGTCTAAAGCTGTCTAAACTTAGCTAAACAAGTCTAAACGAGTCTAAATGTGTCGAAACGACCATAAACGCGTCTAAACGTGTCGAAACGATCATAAACACGTCTAAACTTGTCGAAACGATCATAAACACGTCTAAACGTGTCGAAACGATCATTAACACGTTTAAACCTGTGTCAACTTGTCTAAACAAGTCTAAACGTGTATAAATGTGTCGAAACGACCATAAACGCGTCTAAACGTGTCGAAACGATCATAAACACATCTAAAGCTGTCTAAACTTAGCTAAACAAGTCTAAACGAGTCTAAATGTGTCGAAACGACCATAAACGTGTCTAAGCGTGTCGAAACGATCATAAACGCGTCTAAACGTGTCGAAACGATCATGAACACGTCTAAACCTGTGTAAACTTAGCTAAACAAGTCTAAACGAGTCTAAATGTGTCGAAACGACCATAAACGTGTCTAAACGTGTCGAAACGATCATAAACACGTCTAAACTTGTCGAAACGATCATAAACACGTCTAAAGCTGTCTAAACTTAGCTAAACAAGTCTAAACGAGTCTAAATGTGTCGAAACGACCATAAACGCGTCTAAACGTGTCGAAACGATCATAAACACGTCTAAACTTGTCGAAACGATCATAAACACGTCGAAACGTGTCTAAAATTGTCAAAACACGTCTAATCGTGTCTAAACGTGTCGAAACGATCATTAACACGTCTAAACCTGTCTAAACAATTCTGAACGTGTCTAAGCGTGTCGAAACGATCATAAACGCGTCTAAACGTGCCGAAACGATCATAAAGACGTCTAAACGTGTCGAACCGATCATAAACACGTCTAAAGCTGTCTAAACTTAGCTAAACAAGTCTAAACGTGTCTAAATGTGTCGAAACGACCATAAAAGTGTCTAAACGTGTCTAAACGATCATAAACGCGTCCAAACGTGTCTAAAATTGTCAAAACACGTCTAAACGTGTCTAAACGTGTCGAAACGATCATTAACACGTCTAAACCTGTCTAAACAATTCTGAACGTGTCTAAGCGTGTCGAAACGATCATAAACGCGTCTAAACGTGCCGAAACGATCATAAATACGTCTAAACTTGTCGAAACGATCAGAATCGCGTCTTAGCGTGACAAACGATCATAAACACGTCTAAACCTGTCTAAACTTGACTAAGCAATTCTAAACGTGTCTAAGCGTGTCGAAACGATCATAAACGCGTCTAAACGTGTCGAAACGATCATGAACACGTCTAAACCTGTGTAAACTTGTCTAAACAAGTCTGAACGTGTCTAAGCGTGTCGAAACGATCATAAACGCGTCTAAACGTGCCGAAACGATCATAAAGACGTCTAAACGTGTCGAAACGATCATAAACATGTCTAAAGCTGTCTAAACTTAGCTAAACAAGTCTAAACGTTTCTAAGCGTGTCGATACGTTCATAAACGCGTCTAAACGTGCCGAAACGATCATAAACACATCTAAACGTGTCGAAGCGATCATAAACGCGTCTAAACGTGTCTAAAATTGTCAAAACACGTGTAATCGTGTCTAAACGTGTCGAAACGATCATTAACACGTCTAAACCTGTCTAAACAATTCTGAACGTGTCTAAGCGTGTCGAAACGATCATAAACGCGTCTAAACGTGCCGAAACGATCATAAAGACGTCTAAACGTGTCGAAACGATCATAAACACGTCTAAAGCTGTCTAAACTTAGCTAAACAAGTCTAAACGTGTCTAAATGTGTCGAAACGACCATAAACGTGTCTAAACGTGTCGAAACGATCATAAACACGTCTCAACTTGTCGAAACCATCATAAACACGTCTAAACGTGTCGAAACGATCACTAACACGTCTAAACCTGTGTAAACTTGTCTAAACAAGTCTAAACGTGTCTAAACGTGTCGAAACGATCATAAACACGTCTAAACTTGTCGAAACGATCATAAACACGTCTAAACTTGTCGAAACGATCATAAACACGTCTAAACCTGTCTACACTTATCTAATAAAGTCTAAACGTGTCTAGACGTGTCGAAACGATCATAAACGCGTCTAAACGTGTCGAAACGATCATGAACACGTCTAAAGCTGTCTAAACTTAGCTAAACAATTCTAAACGTGTCTAAGCGTGTCGAAACGATCATAAACGCGTCTAAACTTGTCGAAACGATCATGAACACGTCTAAACCTGTGTAAACTTGTCTAAACAAGTCTAAACGTGTCTAAACGTGTCGAAACGATCATAAACACGTCTAAACTTGTCGAAACGATCATAAACACGTCTAAACCTGTCTACACTTATCTAATAAAGTCTAAACGTGTCTAGACGTGTCGAAACGATCATAAACGCGTCTAAACGTGTCGAAACGATCATGAACACGTCTAAAGCTGTCTAAACTTAGCTAAACAAGTCTAAACGAGTCTAAATGTGTCGAAACGACCATAAACGCGTCTAAACGTGTCGAAACGATCATAAACACGTCTAAACCTGTCTAAACTTGTCTAAACAATTCTAAACGTGTCTAAGCGTGTCGAAACGATCATAAACGCGTCTAAACGTGTCGAAACGATCATGATCACGTCTAAACCTGTGTAAACTTGTCTAAACAAGTCTAAACGTGTCTAAACGTGTCGAAACGATCATAAACACGTCTAAACTTGTCGAAACGATCATAAACACGTCTAAACCCGTCTACACTTATCTAATATAGTCTAAACGTGTCTAAGCGTGTCGATACCATCATAAACGCGTCTAAACGTGCCGAAACGATCATAAATACGTCTAAACTTGTCGAAACGATCAGAATCGCGTCTTAGCGTGTCGAAACGATCATAAACACGTCTAAACCTGTCTAAACTTGTCTAAACAATTCTAAACGTGTCTAAGCGTGCCGAAACGATCATAAACGCGTCTAAACTTGTCGAAACGATCATGAACACGTCTAAACCTGTGTAAACTTGTCTAAACAAGTCTAAACGTGTCTAAACGTGTCGAAACGATCATAAACACGTCTAAACTTGTCGAAACGATCATAAACACGTCTAAACCTGTCTACACTTATCTAATAAAGTCTAAACGTGTCTAGACGTGTCGAAACGATCATAAACGCGTCTAAATGTGTCGAAACGATCATGAACACGTCTAAACCTGTGTAAACTTGTCTAAACAAGTCTAAACGTGTCTAAACGTGTCGAAACGATCATAAACACGTCTAAACTTGTCGAAACGATCATAAACACGTCTAAACCCGTCTACACTTATCTAATATAGTCTAAACGTGTCTAAGCGTGTCGAAACGATCATAAACGCGTCTAAACGTGTCGAAACGATCATGAACACGTCTAAACCTGTGTAAACTTGTCTAAACAAGTCTAAACGTGTCTAAACGTGTCGAAACGATCATAAACACGTCTAAACTTGTCGAAACGATCATAAACGCGTCTAAACGTGTCTAAACGATCATAAACGCGTCCAAACGTGTCGAAGCGATCATAAACACGTCTAAACCCGTCTAAACTTGTCTAAACAATTCTAAACGTGTCTAAGCGTGACGAAACGATCAGAATCGCGTCTTAGCGTGTCGAAACGATCATAAACACGTCTAAACCTGTCTAAACTTGTCTAAACAATTCTAAACGTGTCTAAACTTGTCTAAACGATAATAAACACGTCTAAACTTGTCGAAACGATCATTAACACGTCTAAACTTGTCTATACAATTCTAAACGTGTCTAAGCGTGTCGATACGATCATAAACGCGTCTAAACGTGCCGAAACGATCATAAATACGTCTAAACTTGTCGAAACGATCAGAATCGCGTCTTAGCGTGTCGAAACCATCATAAACACGTATAAACGTGTCGAAACGATCATTAACACGTCTAAACCTGTGTAAACTTGTCTAAACAAGTCTGAACGTGTCTAAGCGTGTCGAAACGATCATAAACGCGTCTAAACGTGCCGAAACGATCATAAAGACGTCTAAACGTGTCGAAACGATCATTAACACGTTTAAACCTGTGTAAACTTGTCTAAACAAGTCTAAACGTGTCTAAACGTGTCGAAACGATCATAAACACGTCTAAACTTGTCGAAACGATCATAAACGCGTCTAAACGTGTCTAAACGATCATAAACGCGTCTAAACCCGTCTAAACTTGTCTAAACAATTCTAAACGTGTCTAAGCGTGTCGAAACGATCAGAATCGCGTCTTAGCGTGTCGAAACGATCATAAACACGTCTAAACCTGTCTAAACTTGTCTAAACAATTCTAAACGTGTCTAAACTTGTCTAAACGATAATAAACACGTCTAAACTTGTCGAAACGATCATTAACACGTCTAAACTTGTCTATACAATTCTAAACGTGTCTAAGCGTGTCGATACGATCATAAACGCGTCTAAACGTGCCGAAACGATCATAAATACGTCTAAACTTGTCGAAACGATCAGAATCGCGTCTTAGCGTGTCGAAACGATCATAAACACGTCTAAACCTGTCTAAACTTGTCTAAACAATTCTAAACGTGTCCAAGCGTGTCGAAACGATCATAAACGCGTCTAAACTTGTCGAAACGATCATGAACACGTCTAAACCTGTGTAAACTTGTCTAAACAAGTCTAAACGTGTCTAAACGTGTCGAAACGATCATAAACACGTCTAAACGTGTCGAAACGATCATAAACACGTCTAAACCTGTCTACACTTATCTAATAAAGTCTAAACGTGTCTAGACGTGTCGAAACGATCATAAACGCGTCTAAACGTGTCGAAACGATCATGAACACGTCTAAACCTGTGTAAACTTGTCTAAACAAGTCTAAACGTGTCTAAACGTGTCGAAACGATCATAAACACGTCTAAACTTGTCGAAACGATCATAAACACGTCTAAACCCGTCTACACTTATCTAATAAAGTCTAAACGTGTCTAAGCGTGTCGAAACGATCATAAACGCGTCTAAACGTGTCGAAACGATCATGAACACGTCTAAACCTGTGTAAACTTGTCTAAACAAGTCTAAACGTGTCTAAACGTGTCGAAACGATCATAAACACGTCTAAACTTGTCGAAACGATCATAAACGCGTCTAAACGTGTCTAAACGATCATAAACGCGTCCAAACGTATCGAAGCGATCATAAACACGTCTAAACCCGTCTAAACTTGTCTAAACAATTCTAAACGTGTCTAAGCGTGTCGAAACGATCAGAATCGCGTCTTAGCGTGTCGAAACGATCATAAACACGTCTAAACCTGTCTAAACTTGTCTAAACAATTCTAAACGTGTCTAAACTTGTCTAAACGATAATAAACACGTCTAAACTTGTCGAAACGATCATTAACCCGTCTAAACCTGTCTAAACTTAGCTAAACAAGTCTAAACGTGTATAAATGTGTCGAAACGACCATAAACGCGTCTAAACGTGTCGAAACGATCATAAACACGTCTAAAGCTGTCTAAACTTAGCTAAACAAGTCAAACGAGTCTAAATGTGTCGAAACGACCATAAACGTGTCTAAACGTGTCGAAACCATCATAAACACGTCTAAACGTGTCGAAACGATCATTAACACGTCTAAACCTGTGTAAACTTGTCTAAACAAGTCTGAACGTGTCTAAGCGTGTCGAAACGATCATAAACGCGTCTAAACGTGCCGAAACGATCACAAAGACGTCTAAACGTGTCGAAACGATCATAAAACACGTCTAAAGCTGTCTAAACTTAGCTAAACAAGTCTAAACGTGTACGAATGTGTCGAAACGACCATAAACGCGTCTAAACGTGTCGAAACGATCATAAACACGTCTAAAGCTGTCTAAACTTAGCTAAACAAGTCTAAACGAGTCTAAATGTGTCGAAACGACCATAAACGCGTCTAAACGTGTCGAAACGATCATAAACACGTCTAAACTTGTCGAAACGATCATAAACACGTCTAAACGTGTCGAAACGATCATTAACACGTTTAAACCTGTGTCAACTTGTCTAAACAAGTCTAAACGTGTATAAATGTGTCGAAACGACCATAAACGCGTCTAAACGTGTCGAAACGATCATAAACACGTCTAAAGCTGTCTAAACTTAGCTAAACAAGTCTAAACGAGTCTAAATGTGTCGAAACGACCATAAACGCGTCTAAACGTGTCGAAACGATCATAAACACGTCTAAACTTGTCGAAACGATCATAAACACGTCTAAACGTGTCGAAACGATCATTAACACGTCTAAACCTGTCTAAACAATTCTGAACGTGTCTAAGCGTGTCGAAACGATCATAAACGCGTCTAAACGTGCCGAAACGATCATAAATACGTCTAAACTTGTCGAAACGATCAGAATCGCGTCTTAGCGTGACAAACGATCATAAACACGTCTAAACCTGTCTAAACTTGACTAAGCAATTCTAAACGTGTCTAAGCGTGTCGAAACGATCATAAACGCGTCTAAACGTGTCGAAACGATCATGAACACGTCTAAACCTGTGTAAACTTGTCTAAACAAGTCTGAACGTGTCTAAGCGTGTCGAAACGATCATAAACGCGTCTAAACGTGCCGAAACGATCATAAAGACGTCTAAACGTGTCGAAACGATCATAAACATGTCTAAAGCTGTCTAAACTTAGCTAAACAAGTCTAAACGTGTCTAAGCGTGTCGATACGTTCATAAACGCGTCTAAACGTGCCGAAACGATCATAAAACACATCTAAACGTGTCGAAGCGATCATAAACGCGTCTAAACGTGTCTAAATTGTCAAAACACGTGTAATCGTGTCTAAACGTGTCGAAACGATCATTAACACGTCTAAACCTGTCTAAACAATTCTGAACGTGTCTAAGCGTGTCGAAACGATCAATAAACGCGTCTAAACGTGCCGAAACGATCATAAAGACGTCTAAACGTGTCGAACCGATCATAAACACGTCTAAACGTGTCGAAACGATCATTAACACGTCTAAACCTGTCTAAACAATTCTGAACGTGTCTAAGCGTGTCGAAACGATCATAAACGCGTCTAAACGTGCCGAAACGATCATAAATACGTCTAAACTTGTCGAAACGATCAGAATCGCGTCTTAGCGTGACAAACGATCATAAACACGTCTAAACCTGTCTAAACTTGTCTAAGCAATTCTAAACGTGTCTAAGCGTGTCGAAACGATCATAAACGCGTCTAAACGTGTCGAAACGATCATGAACACGTCTAAACCTGTGTAAACTTAGCTAAACAAGTCTAAACGAGTCTAAATGTGTCGAAACGACCATAAACGTGTCTAAACGTGTCGAAACGATCATAAACACGTCTAAACTTGTCGGAACGATCATAAACACGTCTAAAGCTGTCTAAACTTAGCTAAACAAGTCTAAACGAGTCTAAATGTGTCGAAACGACCATAAACGCGTCTAAACGTGTCGAAACGATCATAAACACGTCTAAACTTGTCGAAACGATCATAAACACGTCGAAACGTGTCTAAAATTGTCAAAACACGTCTAATCGTGTCTAAACGTGTCGAAACGATCATTAACACGTCTAAACCTGTCTAAACAATTCTGAACGTGTCTAAGCGTGTCGAAACGATCATAAACGCGTCTAAACGTGCCGAAACGATCATAAAGACGTCTAAACGTGTCGAACCGATCATAAACACGTCTAAAGCTGTCTAAACTTAGCTAAACAAGTCTAAACGTGTCTAAATGTGTCGAAACGACCATAAAAGTGTCTAAACGTGTCTAAACGATCATAAACGCGTCCAAACGTGTCTAAAATTGTCAAAACACGTCTAAACGTGTCTAAACGTGTCGAAACGATCATTAACACGTCTAAACCTGTCTAAACAATTCTGAACGTGTCTAAGCGTGTCGAAACGATCATAAACGCGTCTAAACGTGCCGAAACGATCATAAATACGTCTAAACTTGTCG